>CACRXK020004007.1:0-28189 GCA_902702795.2 Paramuricea clavata
AAATGCCCCCCCAAATTATTTTTTGCCCCCCCCCCATTTTGCCCCCCCCCCCCTCAAAAAAATTATTAGCCACTAAGAGCGACTAAAGGCTACACAAGCGTTCTGTCGTTATCGGAAAATGTATGGCTTATAAGTTGTCATTACTCATTAGTGAATGCGCGTATACATGAAACTGTTTTTTACAGTTTCAATATTAGTTTGTAAATCTCTGAATGGTAAAACTTGCCAATACTCCAATAATACGTTTCAAAAAAAGACAAAAAGCTTTAGTTTTGCAGAGTTAAATTCTCAAACGTGTAAGGCAATAATAAGATGAAAGTATCACAAAATTATTTGAATAAACCACATCGCATATATGGGGGGCGAATGTCCTAAAGAGGGGCGATATTCCTAGGGTATTCGCCCCACCCCCCTGGGAGGCGATATTCCTAGGAATATCGCCACGTTTTGAGGGGGGGCGAATTTCCTGGGGGGGGCGACCTTTTTAAAAATTCTATCTTGCCCCCCAAAAATTCGAGTTTGCCCCTCAAATGCCCCCCCAAATTTGGAAGCCTGGCGCCGCCACTGAGATTTAATTATTTTAGTGTCGAAATTCATCTCTTACATTCAATTTCTGATGCATGCCCACTAATAATTAGTTACGTAAAAATCTGGAACACAGCCATTGCATTTTTTGGACGCCCTGTATAGTGGATCTCTAATTAATTAACCGATAATCTAACTAGCGACCGGCTTCTCTAATTGGGGGACGCAGCGCTAGCCGCAGCTTTTTGAACTATAGTATTCCTTTATGGACCGCTCATTATTTATTGTACAGGGGGGATTGAGGAGAAACTGGGGGAGCCTTTAAATGTTTTTAAACCTGAAAGGGGGGAGAGGGGCTTTGAAAAAATACAGAGAGACGAAAGAAGGGGGGCTTTGAAAAGATTTACTAGTTTGAAAAAACATTAGTAATGTTAAAAATGTATCACAAAACAACTTAACAACAAATAACAATGTTTTAGACCTTTAATATTAATATCATAAATGGAAGCCAAATAAATAAAACAAAATGAAAAAAATAAATAGTCTCTTATGTTCATGCAAATAGACAATTCCCATTATAGACTAATTTAATTTTACTCTAGGCAAAGAGATGCAAATGAATCACCACAGCTAGAAAGAGCTTACTAAAATGAGTAAAATTGCAAAGTTTAGTTGTGAAATATTCTAGAATATGGAAAATATAGCCTTGCAAAGTTTGCAAGTTTGGTATACCTTTGTATTGCAAGCGGAAATTGCTACCGACCGCACGCAATACAAAAGTATACAAAATTTGCAAACTTTGGAAGGCTATACTTTTTCCACATTTTACAACATTTCATAACCAAAATTTTCAATTTTACTAATTTTAGTAAGCTCTTTCCGGGAATATAATTTTTTTGCTAAGATAAAAATTAGTCTATAATGGGAGCTGTCTATTAGTCCCCATTATCCCCCTTGTTTCTCTAAATAAAGAGCTAGAGTCAGGGGGGGCATCAAAATTTATGTTCTTGTTTTGGATGTTGGAGGGGGCTTTGGAAATTCTACTTGTCTTAAGAGGGGGGCAACGAAAAAATATTATAACTGTAGAGTTTCTCATTAGTCCCCCCCCCCCTGTACACTGATAAATAATGAGCGGTCCCTTACAACCATTATATTCATTGACCTTCATCCAGCGCACACTGTATATTATTCTCCCTCCCCCCCGTTTGTTTCATTACTTGAAAGTTCTATATTCGACTATATTAGGCTACGTTTACACTATACCTGATAGCTTTCCGTAGCGAGGTGAAAAAAAAACACCTATCCGTACCTTTTAGGAACGCTATTTTCAAATGAAGTATTGCAACGGAGAGATGTTGTTTCGCGCTCAGCTTCTCAAAATTGTACATTTCGTATCGTACAGGACAGGTGCTTTTTTGCGCCGCTAAGGAAAGCTATCCGTGGTATAGTGTAAACGTGGAGTTAATCTCCCTGGTTTACTACCCACTACGTGGCATGCGTGCTTGGTGCGCCTACTCAAAACTCCGTTTTCCCACTTGCGTGTAAAGCCGGTTTTCTACTTAAGCGTACCGTACCGAAACGTATCAAAAACGTTTTTAAATTCCAAAATTTCGTGACTGTTGATTGGTTAGTACTTCCGTAGTACGCCAAAAAGTTGCCTTGCGACGAACTTTTTATTCTGATACGCGAATACACCCGGAAGTACGTGGATTTATAAACCTTTTTCCATCTGCGCATGCTCACCAGTACGTTTCGCTACGATACGGGCGAAGTGGAAAACCGTATTAACACTGGGCATAGCATACCAATTCGGATTCTATCCTATATCTCTTATCTTATATTAGACTATCAATCAATACAGTAAAGTCCTCTACAATTCTTCCGCCATTCTTTCACTGTCGTTTTCACCAGCAGCACTTTGCACGTACTCACTGTCTATTTCCGGTGCTCCTTTTGGAATCCCACCCTCCAAATCTATCCCCTTAAGAACAGTTTCGCCAAACTGCTGTTTTAACTTGAGCAAGAAAGCATCGTAATATTCATCAGGCACAATATTGTCAAGCATGTCAGCCAAAACTGTTTCTTTTTCCTTGAGATAATCCTCCTTCGTCATTGCATTGTGGTAAAACTCGCACGTTTTCTCGACAGCCTGTTTCCAGGGCATTGGGTCCCAGTCCAGCAATTCCTGGGCAAGAGATATATCCAGTGGGCCTTTTGTTCCGGCCGGGTAAACATACCATGTAGAGTTATCGTCGCCTTCGTGATGTACATTATCGATTCCATAGTATGACGCAATATCTTTAATTACTCTTGGAAGAGCCATGTGCTCTTTCAGTGCGAAATTTATCGCTCTATTTTTGATCGAATTCGTATCCATGGCAACAGCTTTTGAGATCACGTCAGCAACATCGTCCACGTGAATGAGACTGAATAAGTCACTGCGTACTCCATCCGGAATATGGACTGGGTGATGAATGACGTCATGTGTTAGAACCCAGAGTTGATAAATCCACCATCTACATTTGAATTAAGCAAGAAAATGTGTTGCACGTTTAAACTAGAAGTTACTATCGCAAGTAAATTGCTGCCTGATGAAATTTTTGGAATACTGAATCACACTGCATTGCATTTTGAAATCCTCATGTGTACTCATTATTTAAACAATATCACTACAATTCGTGCACGAAAAATTTCCCATCAACAAATACAGGGTGTCCCAAAAAAAAGTGACACTATAGAAATTATCTCATTGTTATAATTTGAATGCCCTAGCACTAAGTTGATCCCACAGGTGCATAAACTTCTGCTTCTGGAATTTAAAATAAAAAAGCAAGCCGTTTATTTGATTTAGTGTAATCGTTTTGCTTGACTCGGGCGTTAAAATATTTGGACAAAGCGAAAACGTTTTAAAATGCTTAAATGTAAATACAAGTTCATTAAATTCCCAGGCGTGTAATCACGCGCGTTTAAGAGCGGCTTAAGAACAATGAGATAATTTCTATAGTGTCACTTTTTTGGGGGGACACCCTGTACAATACTAATTACATGCAAATGATCTCTTTGATTCCCTCTGATTCACAACATTAGATAACTCACATGCCTAATTATCATTGTTCTATAGGGAGTCCCAAAAAAACTGCAAACTATTGAAATAACGTATTGTTAGAATTTGACTGCTTCAGCACTCTGCTGAACCCACAAGTGCATCAAAGCTTGACCTAAGTAAATTTTATGCATAATGAACTGTTTTAAGAAGCTGCTTTAAAATCCCAAGAGCAGAAAATTGTGCGCTTTACAAAATATTTCAATTTGTTACTGTTAACATTTATAATACAGTATAATAAGGTCAATATTATTTTATAAATAAATACAGTATAATAAGCTTTAGAATATATTATCTACATGAGTGAATAACTCTTACACATAACTGTAATGCTTATGTTACTTTTGTACTATTCTATGCTCCAGTAAACACGAAAAATATTAACTACAGGGTATATAAGAAAACCTGCAAACCCTTTGCGTAAACACAATAGTTGACCCATGCATTCGCAGTCGAACTGATAATTAGTTTTCTGCATTGCAAATAACTTTGTGTATGTATTTTCAAATCCCAGGAGCAAAATAAGTAGCACAGACATTGAAATGCTAGTCAGCAGCAGAATTATGCAAATTATAGTGTTTGCAGGATTTTTGATACACCCTGTAAAAAGGCGCAAGGATGTAAATCAGGCAAACTTTTCAGCTTGCCCGGTGTTGGTGCACACTCAGAGTAACAACACAAACAACAACGTTAGCCAAATTTGTCTATTAATATCTTAATCCTGGTTTGCAATACAAAAACTAAACTGCAGTGCTTGTCCTTGGTTAATTAACTTGTCGCATGACGCTTCAAAAAATAGGTACGCTACGCGTACCTGTATTTGCGCAAAGTGGTGACATACGTGTTGTAAGTTCTGTTTGTATAATTTTGAGCGATCTTCTTTCCGAAAGCTTAAATTTTATCTTTATAATGGGATACAATATTAGCCTTAGCTAGACTTCTAGTGATCAATTGAACATTGCTGTTGCAATGAAAAGTTTTAAATTGCTCTCCCATTTATGTTCGTGGCAAAATGTGAAAAAATATTTAATTAATTGAAAACCATTACATTTATATTCGATAAGGCTTATTTTTCACTTTTTTTTTATTAATAAGTTCTGATGTCATACCCTACAACTATTTTGTTTGTTCTTGCATATTTTCTGCAAAATTCTAAATAGCGTTTTAATATATATATATATATATATATATATATATATATATATATATATATATATATATATATATATATATATATATATATATATATATATATATGATTTCGATATATATAAATATCGAAATCATATATTATGCTCGTTCGGGGTACCACGTTCTTGAGCACTCTATAGTTCATTGTATAGACTTATGCGCGCCTCGTGCTTAGCGAGTGTTGCTGCTTTGTCGAATGTCAAACAAAGACATAAAAATATGAAATATATATATATATATATATATATATATATATATATATATATATATATATATATATATATATATATATATAAAACAATTAGCATAACAAATAAAGTCAAATGAAAAGCGGAATTAAGTACTATTTACAACCGATGCATGTATGAGCGGCCAGAGTTGCATCAGAAACGTCTTGATGAAAACATTCGTATTCTTCGGCAATTTATGAATGATATTTGGTGAGAAACACTGATCTGAAATAAGACTGCATAAAGCATCCTATTGTCATATTAAATTCAGTAACCCGATTTTGAAGCCGGAATATTTTAATGAGATGAGATTTATAAATCAGTCAAATTCATGACCAGTCTAATCGTTTGCTGTTTAAGTTCTAATTCAGTTAGACAATAAAGCAAATATCTTCCCCCATGTGACTTGTGAAATATAGCATATAGTACATGAATTATATTGTACACAATATAATGAGCACTGATCTGAAATAAGACTGGATGAAGCATCTGCTGTGCATAAGTGAAGCCGTTGGCGACCATATTGCATGGATTGCCCCACCATTAATAAATCAAGTGTTGTGGACATGTTTAACTCTTCATTTATGTTTCTAGTCACTAGTGGGAAAGGACAAATATTGTCTAGATAAGAATTTATTATCAGTATCCTCTCCTTTTTCCTAAATTTTCCGGTGAATAACTAATGCGCCATTAGTTATTACACTTAAAGTTTATGTAAATCAGCATGATTTTGTATCAAATATACAAACTCCTTCATGCTCATGATACCTTTTGTATTTCCATGAATTATTAATGAGTTTCACGGCAACTTATATTAAAAACGCGTATGTGTTCTTCATCACTGATTCTTAATTGACCACGTAATCAGCATTTAAACAGGTTGTACGATATTTAATATCAAAACGTCAGTGTGTATACATATTGTAGCAATCGATATCCCGGGAGGAAAAATAATATTATAGCACATGCAGACAACTATTATGACGAGCCATAAACAATTGAGTTTGTACGAAAACTTTTATTTAAGTTTAAGGCTTATGTACACTATCAAAGATTCTGTGATCACAGTAGGAATTTACATAGTTCAATTCTACGTTTTGAAGGATTTGTAAGAAATGAATGCGCGGGAACTGACTCAGTGTTAAACAGTTAATTAACAGTTTCCTCAAACGTTTCTTACAAATCCTTCAAAACGTAGAATTTACCTATGCAGAATTCCTATTGTGATTACAGAAACTTTGATAGTGTAAATAACCTTTACGTTTCGTTGCTTCTTAATTGCAACATCTTCAGAGCAATATAAAGTTGTGTACATAACGCGGCGATGCATTAACATACTGTTAGCTCACCTGTACGTAGTGTCTCGAGGACCAATCGCAACCGGTAGACGCAGAATCAAATATGAAACTCCTCCGTCCTTCTGTTGTTTTGCGAGCGTTTCCTCGCATGCTAATTTCTTGTCTCCGTAAGGGAGTTCTTTCTGCAGTTCCCGCCGTTGTTTCGGGCTAATTGGTCGAATTGCTTCATCTTCTTTGCTAGACTGCGTGTGATTCTTTGTGCTAACTTCATACACCGCCTCGCTACTGATAAATATGTAGAAACCAACTCGTCCCAATAGCGCTTCCAAAACCTGGTTGACTTGCTTCGGAGAGTACGAAGTGAAGTCAATCACGATATCGTAGTACGTTCTATCTTCTAGCAATTCCTTGCATTCGAGCAGCAGAGATTTTTCTCGGTCGCATAAGATATGCCTGGAGACGTGTGGTTTTATTCTTGTGTCCGAATCGTAGTAGGCATTCCCTCTGTTCAACAGCGTGATGTTATACCCGTGATCAAGTAACGCAACTGTGGTCGCACTGCCGATAAAACCATTTCCTCCAAGTATAAGAATCTCCTTCTTCGCAAGCGATGAACTTGTCGTGAAAAGATGCGAAAAACATATAATACCAAGGGCAAAAAGAGTATTCTTGTTCGTTATTAACGGCTTCATTTAATTGTTTGCAATCTGCATAAAAAATAAACGAAACTGAATGTATACATCATTATTTAAAGCATATCGTATGACGCAGTTACATGATATATATCACTTTACGATTCGTGAAATTAACAGGATTTCCTTGCATTCCCAATCAATTCGAATCCCGCTGTAAACAGCGAATTTCTTATTGTTCTCTGGAGTATCAGGATAAGACCACCATGCATGCCGGAGCAGTTTGAAAACGACGCAGAAAAGTTACCATTATAGCCGTCGCGTTCACACTACGTTGGAGCGAAATCGGTTTGAAAACGTCACTTTTAATTTGCCATAATTACAATTTGAGCATGGTTTCTAAACGGAGTGAGATGAAAACGGAGCGCTTGGTGGCTTCGTGTGAACACAAACGCCGTTACTTTTTTGTACCGCTTGCAAACCAAGCATCTCAGGTCCCAAAAACAGTAAATTCGAATGGTTTCCGTTTAATTTTTGCCATATTTGAAATATTCTGGGTTCACATGAGCCGTAGTGTGAACACATGCACGTACTAATTGTTCTGTCATTCAATTATTTCGTTCCAATGTAGTGCGAACATCTGAATATCATAATGAAACTAGTCATTTTCATATGTATGAGGTTGATTCTGAAATAGACGACGTCCAGAAGCGTGCCAGACGGAGTGAGCAGTGGCTTTTAGAGAATTTCAAATTGGCCAGGGTTTAGAGCTGATCAGAAACCATCAGTAGATTGGATAGCGCGCCCGCTATAAATAAATGGTTTAATTGCGTCCATCACAAATCTACTGCTTTGTTGGTGACATAGTAGAAGAGGTTCTTACTTCTTATCGGTGTGAAAGGATAAACATTGTCTGAACGGAAATTTATCAACTGAGCGGCCACACTGCCCCCTTAAAATTGCCCGTGAAATCTTAGTATACCTTGTATGTGTATATATGCATGTGCTAGGTGGCATCTCATGTAGTCAAGTGGGACTGGTAAAATCTTCCATATACGAGCGAAGCACTCCAACCCAACCGATGGACAATCGGATCGACTTTTGACCTACATTTGCGTATTTGTCAAATATAGACAAGAACCGGTAAAAACCTAGGCAAACTGTTTAAAAATCGTAATATAAAGTACAGTTGTTCAAACACATCAGAAAATATTTGAAGGCGCCATATGATGTTAAATTTTCGTAATTTGAATTCGTCCCACCGTCCACTGAGGGATACTAAATACATGCGCATATATGACTGAAAAATTATTTATCCCACTTAGGTCAGAGAGAGCGCTCATTGTGTGAACTGACGTGATTTTCCAAATATATGCTTTTGAAAATTGAAATCTTGCTAGCTTCTCGGTGAACCGCGGCTCATATTAACATGCAGGCCATAAATATCTTAACGAGGGATACTAAATATGACATGCTGCATGTGCCATATGACAGAAAATTATTTATCTCACTTAGCCGTCAGATAGAGCTTCTAGATCTCGGTGAACCGCGGCTCATATTAACATAAATATCCATAAATAGATATTGATGTATACGTATATATCGATCTGTTTGAGAGTTTATGTTTATGTTTATTGTGTTTCTCATTGATTGGTCGGCGGAATCCCCAACAAGCTATACTGCCCAATTGACTAGGGGATCCGATGATAGCTACCTACCTACCATTTTAACGTCCTTATCTGAGAAGACGCGAAAGTCCAACTATATTTATTGATGTCAATGTATAAAGGTAGCACTTTCTCCTTAATTATTTTAAGACCCTGAGTAGAGGTACGACCAAGGATCTCCCAACTTGAAAGGCTGCAAGCTCGGTGACTACTGCACCACAAGTCCTGGTTAGAATAACTTAGTTTTGGCGTTGAGTAGGAATATAGATGAATACGAAATGCAGAACTCATAATAATGTTAGACATTTCTGTGTGCATTGGTTACTACTATATAAATTCACTAACTATGTACTGTATGAATGGAAAAAATATTAAATTAGGTGACGTACCAATGGGCAATGGCGATTTGAAATATATTTGTCCAGACCTCTTTTGAAACAACACTTCTTCAAACGACAGCCAACACTTGTTGATCAGACTTTTTCAATCCAAAAAGGCAATCAGCCTTATATTATAGAAGAGGCGGTACTTATATCCAATAAAATATCCCAACGTAAGCTGATTGTTAATGAAGAAAACGTGTAATCTGTATTAGCATGCGAATAAACAGAAACAATTAATCCGATTGGATGTCTTGAACACTGTTTATACACAGTTAAATTTTGTTTGTGCTGTATCGAAAATATACAAAGAATCTACTAATGGAAATAGAGGCAATTATATTACGCCTGCGATGATGTTTTGTAACCCATCGTTGCCCTTTTAATTAATTCTGACACTGCAAACTAGCTATATATATATACTACTCTCTCATTCGTTCAGTTCTAGATTATTCGTTGGACTGTTCTCAGTGATGAAAATTAAATATGGCGGTCTGGTGGCGAAAATTAGAACTATATCAGTCGGGCAGTAAAATATCCACTACTATATCAGCAATTACCTGATTCTCAGTTGTGCATGATGTTACTCTGAGTGTATATCCACACCGGGTAAGCTTGAAAAATATGTCTGACCACGGTGGGAATCGAATCACGGTGGGTTCGATTCCCACCGTGGTCAGGCATATTTTTCAAGCTTGCCCGGTGTGGATATACACTCAGAGTAACATCACAAGCATCATATTCACCTGAGTACATTACACCAACACAAAAAAAATCATAATTACCTTGCTACGGTAAAAATTATTTAGTTTCGGGTTCGAATCGTCGAATGCAATCTTTTAAGCAGATCTATTAAATTGAAAAATCAAAGAGCAAGTAGCCTACATTTGTCTTAAGTTAATTGTTATCTTTGCCTTTGGTGAATGATCTCACTTTTCGGTATTATTTTATCAACTTTATTTTCTCAAATTGTCGGCTGGTTCTGGCTTTAGAAATAGCACTTTTACGTAGTTTTCGAACTTGATTGAATATACAACTTTAGCTTCGGAAAAACAAGCACATATCACCCATGCTGCGCAGAGTCGTGTTATAATTGCTCAAAATTATATAACGCAGACAGAAACTTAGACGCATACGGTGTGCAAAATCTCCTGTCACTGATTACAATCGTATACTATGTTACACTTTTCTACTTATAGAAATATAAACAATAAAAATTCATAAGAAAAAAAACTAATTGTATGTTTATCCAATATTTTAATCTGCATACATCTGCCAGTTCGAAGTCAACTATAGTTCCATTCTTTTTCAAACAGTGCCACTGGAATAATATTTTTGAACGAGACAAATTGATTCCTTGCGGCGAATCAATTTACAGTTTTGTAATTGCACGCTGTGCGCAGCTACGTAAACGCCAGCGTCTTAGACACTGTAAGAATGACACAATAGATTAGTTTCTTGAGATAGGCTATTAAAGTATTCGAAAATAGAAAGACTTTTAATTCGTTTACACCCTGATCGAATTGCAAAACAGATTCTTGGGAAAATGGAAAGACGCAATTACGCAAAATCAAGTAATCAGATTCACACTGTAAAAAATCACTTTGAGTATTTTGACCCAAAAACATCAGTATAATATGCACATGCACCCAAAGCAAGACTCAAACTTAGTCAAGTTTTATACTCATTATTCTGCGCAAGTTTTTCAATCAAAATCTTTAAATTTGTGGTGTTGTCTGCGTTCATTTTCCCGACTATACAGCTTACTGCTCTTTCAGCGAGTTTTTTCTAATTTTTCGAACTTTGCCCTAATCCAATTTTAGCATGCTATAAGCACGTACGCCGAGGTATCTGCACGTTGATCAAATCACAAATGTCCTGAATTTTACTTCACACATGAATAATGACTTGAGAAAAAATGAAGTTACAGTTAAATTAAATATCATGAAATAAAAAGGCTAAACATTGTGTTACTCAATAATGAATAAGATACACAAGATTTTAATTGAAGTCAGCGCACTGCATGTGACGTAAATTCTGGACATTTGCATATAAAAAAAAATTGAACGAAAACAAATTACAAATTAAAATCATTTCAAAAGTTCTGCGACAAAAAGAATAGAGGTTAGATACACCTAAAAAATTTGAATAAAGATGAGACAATAATGATGGGTTAGTTCATCAAGTATTGGTAAATTTAAAGATAGCTGCGGTCGATTGAGGGTGATACACCTACCAGAAAAATACAAGCTGAACTTCACTTCGACGTTTCGAGCAAAGGCCCTTCGATCTTCGTCGGGAAGTTAGCTATGACTGTCTTGTTATCGTAGCTACCGGTTACACTCTGACAGAGATCGTTAACTTAAATATGGCAACAACCAGTGGCGCTGCCAGCTCGGTAATTGGGGGGGGGGGGAATATTCATATCTTCGTGTTCTGCATTATTAACTTCTTTTGAAATCGATTGTTTTTATGGTCTGTGAACACAAGTATATGAATATTCGCCCCCCCCCCCCAATTATCGAGCTGGCGGCGCCACTAGCAACAACTTGTATTTTAAAATAAAGTTTCGTCGTTGAAAGATTTTACAAAACTGGACGTTTTCATAAATTGCTTTGCCGAATATTTCCCAGATAGGCGACCTCCATTTGGACCCATAGTCCTGCGAGGTAGGGGACAGGAGGACAGCTGCCCCCCCCCCAAAAAAAACCAAACAAACAAACAACACTTCAGAAAGCATGGAAATTCGGGCAAATGCTAGAAAAAATCAAGAAAATTTGAGCAAATTCATCGGAAAATACTGTGCGCGGTTAAGTTCAGGTTAATTCATTAGTCCTCCATAAAAACTCAGGCAACCTTTCAACTGCCCCTATCCCCGGAAAGCATGAGCCCCGTACGCTTATGTTTGGAGTATAAATGCTGGAAATCTTCGAAAATTTGAGGAACATTTTAATGCACAGCGCTGGAACAGTGTAATTTCGGACAGGCAATTTTTAAAAGCACATATAGTCACCCTTTGAGCGATTTTATTTAATATTATGAAGACATATGCACAGTATCAGATCGCAAGATAACGGTTCCTATCTTTAGATGTGATGTATACGTAAAGTCTAAAGAGAAACACACTGATATTGATGTTAAAAAGCTTTCCCCAGTCACACGATACCAGATTGTTTTTCATATTTTGATAAAAAAAAGTCAAAGTGACACTGTCATTAAAAGTTTTATTGTCTCAAACGAAAGAACTCCCAAAACTGTAACCTAACTTCTTTTGAAAAAATTGGTTCCCATGGTTTGTTCTTGAGATATTTCACAGTTTGTTTGAAACCCTATGACGTCATTTACTCAATTACATATGTAATACACATATAATGGGATATCAGTAAATGCTGTGTATCTTTGTTATTTTTGACGGATTTGTCTAAAAAACCCAGTATGCTTAATGATGTAGGCTAAATTAACAAACGCGCCGCATCTTTGGAATGATTTTGATAAAAAATAGCAAAGATACCCAACAATTACTGATATCTCATTATATATGTAATTGAGTAAATGACGTCACATTGTTACAAACAAAATGAAATATCTCAAGAACTAAGCATGGGAACAAAGATCTTCAAAACAAGTTACTATACAGTTATAAGAGAATTTTCGTTTAAGAAATGACATGACAGTGCCACTTTAATATAAATTATAGAATTGTGATAGAGAAAGTTACGTTTTGGTTATCCGATACCGGATTGAATGTTTAGATCACAATGGATCGCAACGTATTTTTAGCAGTGGTGGTAGCAAGCTAGGGAGAGGCGGAGGGGGTCTCGAGGCTGTCGGTGTACCGACATGGGGGAGATAGAGCATGGAGGTTGCAACATTGTAACCATGGAAACTTTCTGTAATTCTTAGCATGCAATTCTTAGCATCAATATCGCAGGGCCGTAGGTTCAATTTCTACCAGAGGACCTTGTGCTGCATTTTTCGCAGTCGTTCCTGGTCAGGTTTTAAAATGTATATATTCTCACTTGCATTACAAACCCTAACATTCTAATATTAATTCCACCAATTAAAAGTGAAGTGCAAGAATCCAAATTATTGAAATTCTTCAATTAGTGTTTTTCTTTAAGAAAAAACTTAACTTAAATTAAATTAAATTAAAGAGGCGGTCAAGTCCGTTGTTTACATTTTGAAGACACTATATTCCGATAAAATATAATGCACTTAACTAATATCTATCATCGTTCTGGTTCGCTATGCTTTTAAATGAATATTGATTAGAGTTTCAATTTAGAAGATGTCGAAACAACGCGAAATTCAGTTAGGTATTGTTTACACCAGAGCCCTCAGACACATGGTACATGCGCAAAACAGACTCGACCTCATGTTTAACGAAATAAAAAAAAATCAATATGCCGAAGCTATTACATGTTGGAACCACATAGACATAAATGATATAATGGTAGGATCATAGTAATTTATATAATACGAACATTCCCCCTTCTTTTTCTCTCTTGTAAATATAGTATATATACTTCAAAACTTTCTGATTTTACATATTGTATTGATTGACTGTAAATAATTAGGCCTATGTGATCAAACGAACAGTAACTAAAAGCCTAAATAAAAAGTCTACGAAGATTTCTAGTAGGAGTCTAGCCCAAAATCTTTTAAATTATTGTAAGTACATATTTTAAGTAGCTTTTTCCATACATGCATGGAATATATTAACGAAAAAAGGTTAAAAAAAGGATGTCCACTCCTGCATGTGCGCATGAGCGAACTTTGTTTACGGTTTGAACTGCTATATTTGTGAAATATGATATATTAACTGAATATCTAACACTTTTCTGGTTCGCTATGCTTGTAAATGAATATAAAATCTACCTTTCAATTCAAAAAAGTTCGAAAGATTTTTATATCTGGGGGTCCCCCTTTGTTATGAGTAGAACTGATGCGCAGAACCGAGTGGACAGCATCTTTAAATACAGATCACAAGGGCATTATCACTGACATTTCAACCCTATAGAGTTGCAAAGGATATTCCAGATTATGATTATATGGAATCTGAAAGATATTGGGAGGTCGATCAGTCCCTCTGAGTCCCTCTTCTACACTACTGGTCGAACGAAAGATTATGTACAATTAATTCAGACCTACCTGGGAGCAGCCGCGGAAAATGTAACTTTAGGAATCCGGCGAAATTGCGCCCTGCGATTCAGGTGCATCGTGTGCAGCTCTGATATTTGTAATTTGTAATGTGACATATTTAAACTTTACCAAACTAAGAAACAAATAAAAAACTCTCTATTTTACTTCTCATTTCTTGTGAAAATGAAAGACAGTTTAGAATCATATATACATTAATAAAAGCGACTGAGATTCATGACATGTAGATTCATGACATGTAGATTTAGAAAAGACGACAACGTCGACAAGGCAAACTTGACGACGTCGATCTCAAATTTAACTCATGATATTGAGAGCTAAGGATCTTGATTACTGCAATAAATTGAAGCTTTTTACCAGTGACAAACGGCTATTTAAATATAAGCTCGGGAAAACTGACCGGTATCTGCATGTTATGAGGCAGATTTTATTTAACTCCTCTAACTCCAACGACGTGCATGAAAATCTTAGCTGTTTAGGTTAACTCTGGGATCGCAAATTATACAAACTTTTTATTTTGAAGAGTTTCTTCGCTTCGAAGGCGACGTCTTTCAGTTCGCGTCGTGTTTTCTAAATCAGTCGATCTATTAACGTATTTTGCCGTTGCCGGCGACAGAGCGTGGTCTGATCAGTAAAGTAAAAAACAATTCTTATTCATTTCTATATTATGACACAGATGAAGATAGCCGGGGTATACTATAAATGCCTTTATAATATAGCATTTGTAAATTCTGAACGCTGATTGGCTAAGAACCGTGTTGATATAACCCAATGTCAACACGGAAACGTCGGAAAAGTTCTTTCTTTGTTTCTTTGTGCTATATTATAAAACAAATATAAAACATTTTTCCGTATTGATATACAGTGATATATCAATACTCGTGGAAATTGGGAAAACTCGAAATTGTGTGAAAACACTCCGCCCTTCGGGCGTCGTGTTTCCACACAATTTCTCGTGTTCCCAATTTCCACTCGTGTTGATATAACTGTATATCTACACGGAAAATGTTTTATATTTGTTAAATCAAGCTCCCTAATCTTACTTAAAACACAATGCCATGCACTTAATTGACTTAAAGATTCATTCCAGTTACATGCCAAGTTTATACATGCATATACGCACGGAAAAGTTTAATTAAATCTAGTTTCTAAATTTAATTAAATTAGACCGATTACCTCAACAAATACATAACTAATACACAAAATTAATGCTCTCATTTTATTCATTTTACAGAAGTTTCGTACGCAACATTTACGGGATGTCATGAAGACAACGTTTTCGTGAGAATACGCAATATAATGAAAAACGAGTAAACGGAATGCAGCCCCCTCGTATTAAGTGCAAATGACATGAAAATATTCATTATATTGTCTTTCGAATGTCTGGTATTTTCAAGATATCGGAGACTTATGACGTTTTCTGCAAGGAGCGCCAAAACTGCATGCATGAAATGAAATGAAACAAAAACGACCAGGGATGCCGGAGCGAGGGTAGGGCACAGGGGGGCAATGTTGACGTAAGGGCAATCACTAATTAATATTTCGTTTCCGAAAAATTTTTCCGGAACCTTAATTCACCAAAACAAGGGCAAAAAATTTTTCGGAACCTTAATTCACCAAAACAAGGGAAAAAAAATTTGAAAGTTAACCTAATTTTTTACTAATATTCCAGCAAATGTCACGTATATTTCAATATTACGTCCATTTCACGCGTAATTCATACTTTTTAATCGTTGTACCTCATATTTTTTGGGTTAGAATTTTTGCTCTAAGGGCACTTTCGCCCCCTTGCCCCCCTTACTAAAGGGCAAGGGGGCGATGCCCCCCCCCCTGCGCCCCCCTTTCCAGCGTCCCTGACAAAAACGTTAATTGTAACATTCCGAAATTGTCTTACAGTCGTGCCAATAGAAGCGTTCCGAAAAATGTTGATCAGTTCATTTCCTAACTTCGAGGAGTTCCTCTGAACAATTCCTCAACACTTTGATAAGTTCGTTAAAAAGTTCTTAACACCCTGTTTCATTGGCCAATCAAATTTTATATTTTATTTTTGAGCAATCTGATTGGTCAATGAAATGACTTCATCTGCCTTCGTTTACAACGAATACTTTGGCAAATTACGTTGTGAAACTCGTTCTGCACGAAGGCAGAAGGACAAAGACGGGATATAGTTTCATGTCTCGCTGTTTTTTCTGGATCAGGGCAAGATTTATGGTCAGTATTCATAAACAGCGACACATGGGAAGATACGTTATGCAACCACCAGTGACGTCCAACTCAGTATGCGCAAGATAATGTACATACGGCAAAAATTGTCAAGTATGCCTTCGTCTTCGTACTTCGTTGTCTGCTCAAACTCTCTAATATCTAATAAAGCAGTGCTACTTGTGTTTTAAATAGTACATAAATGTTGTATTGGTGGGGAAATTTTACGTATATCGGGAAAAAATTTATCTCTGGGCCTGCATGGGGGCGCCAAATTCTCAGGTGGCCAGCACGCCACTGAAGTATCATTAAGATGCACATAATCACGTGATCAGTACATTGCTGTTTATTTCAAAACTACACGAGTAAAAATCTCACATCTTGTAGCAAGTCTGCCAACAAGCCGTCAAAAAGTTGTGTGTTCGCACTGCTTGTCCCAACTCCAAGTTGTCAACAAGTTTGGAACAAGAGCTCTGTTAACAATTTGTAACAACCTTGTTGATATTATCAGGGTATCAGACTTGTTACAAGGTTGTTCCAACAAGTCCGATACAGTCATGATATAACAGTATTGTTACAACCTTGTGTCGTCAACCTTGTAACATTCTTGTTATATATACATCATGGCTGTATCATGTATCAGACTTGTTAGAACAATCTTGTAACAGGTCTGATAATTCCATCAAGCTTGTTACAAGTTGTTAACAGCTTGTTCCAAACCTGTTCCACAAAATAACTGGGAACAAGCAGTGCGAACACAACTTGTTGACGGCTTGTGAACAGACTTGTAACAAATTGTTGGCAGACTTGTAACTACTTGTACGTTCTTATGTGTGTAGTTGTTGCATGAAAATAAAAAAATTTCCACATTCTTACCTAAAACATCATATCGTATCTGTTTTTCAAGGTTCTTACGCAATATTGTAGTTGCTTTAATTCTGATAGCTGCAGTTATGTCACGTTGCCAGAAAGGGGTCTTAAAAGGCAAACTAAGTAACTCTTTAAAATAAAAGAAAATATGTGAAATAATTAGTCGAGAAAACGACGAAAAATTCAGCGATCTTAACAACGAGATCTTATAGAAGAGATGATTGGTCTATCAGGATAATAAATTCTCTAGGCTTATGTTACTTTTGGCAGCCCATATATGACATCATGAAAATGTCAGGTTGAAAGCCAATAAGTATAATAAGTGCATACATTTTTTTAAATATAATTCCTTCCTTTTTACGTTTCTTCAATTTAATTTAATAACGTTATCTAAAGTCAGGCTTGTTTTTTTTATGCAAAATCTAATTTTCAAGTGGACTTCATCCAAAGATAACTCAAATTTAGTTGGATCATGACTTTAAATATTCAGTATAGGCCGATTTACACTACAAAACTTTTGTCTAAAACTATCGCATGCATGCAGCCTGCTCAGTACATCCTGCATGAGTTGCACTGTGTAAATCAAGCACAGAACACGCCTACGTTGTCGTAAGTGAGTTGTGTGCTTGATGTACACAGTACAACTCAAGTTGTAACTGAGCAGGTCGCATGCGACAGTTTCAGGGAAAACTTGTGTATAGTATAAATTGGCCTTACGCATTCCTTCATTATAATCGACTCACGATTGATCATATAATCACGTCATTTCCTTTGTCGGTTTTTTCAGATGCACATAATTATAGTCTCATCGTTTTGAAGAGATTTAATTACTTTCAGTTCTCGTCTAAAAATATTGACTTTGGCGTATATAACCTCTTAAGCCAGTGAGTGCGATTTTTTTTTGTGCGAATCTTTACGAAGTCAGATTTCTAGATTTATCAAACTCAAAGCCAGATTTCCGAAACACATTTTCACCTTTAATTCGTTTAATTAAACAACATTTCAAACGGAAAAAGAAAGTCACAAAAGTGGAGTTTACGTGGTGGTATTGAGACTTCAAAATTAATTATTCAATTATTGGAGCAGTCAAAGTACGTTAAAGCATACAGATTACAGTTATGATCCTCTTACACCAATCATCTCTTCTGTATAGGAACTCATTAATTGTTACAAGATCGCTAAATTCTTTGCTTTCTTCGTCCTTTTCTCGACTAATTCTTTCACTATAACGGATAGATCTCATATTCTCATGCATAGTTGTCGATAAATGCTTCATCTGTGATGCTGCTCGTTTTTTGTGGCCTCTCTCGTAAATAATCTACTTGGCTACTACGTTGGACTGTCAAGAACTATGCCATATATTTTCTATTTAATGGTCATTTATATGTCCAAAAGGATGGCGTATAGTTTTTGTCAGTTCGTGAACGCTCTTGGTTGTCTGATACAAACACGTGTTTTACCGACGTTACATTGATTGATGTTTGTTTTCTCATCTTTACGTGATCAAAAAACAAGTCCATCCTATCTGAACTCGAAATATTCTAAGATTCAGTTCACTCATAAACTAGAAAACGACTTTTCTCTACCATGTCTTGAGACAAATGGTCGCTTCTCAACACCTGTCTTTCATAAACGCGATCAGGTCAACTTTGACAGCTTTGACCCCTATTGCTTGCAACGAAGGATTACCCTATTCTTCAATTGCAACCAAGATATGGGAGAAGCGGTCTTTTACAGTATATTATACACACTTTACTGCATATTAGCCAGCATGCACAAAGGGGCCTCTTTTGATCTGCCCCCCCCCCTGGCCCTAATGAATATCAAAACAAATGTATGACCAAAGCATACGTTCGTGAAAGCACGTCAACGCAATGGGAATTGTCGTGCGGATTTCGGATATTGCTGAATGTTACTGATAAATTGATTAATATCGTCAGACGATGTTTGAAATCGGCCGACAAATCGTATTGCCTTGTATAGAGCGTTTGCACTCATTCCCCAGGGAATAACTCGACAAAAGTCATGGCGGCCATGTTGGTGTTCAAAGCAAAAGAGTCTAATTAAAATTCTATTGAATTGGAACACCAACATGGCGGCTGTGACGTCATGTGCAAACGCTCTATATTTTAGGTAGGTCTTTATCCCAAGTCTAGGCCTGGGTCAACCTTGTACCCAGGATAACACAGGATCTTTCCTCTTGGGGAGAAAATACCCTAGCTGGTAGACGCTGGTCACGTGATCTGCCAAAATCTAGCAGATTTCTAATTAACTATCTTGGATTGCTTTACGACAATGATACAAAATGCAAATTATAAATTAAACTATAAAAATCATCCAAATATCAAATATTTATTGACCTCGTCTTGGATCAACTAATTAAAAATCTGCTAGCTAGATTTTAGCAGATCACATGATCAGCGTCTACCAGGGTCTTTGGACATTGGTCCCCTCGCCAAGAGGAAAGACCCTGGGTACGAGGTTGGGCCTGGGTTCGAGTGAAACAAAAATCTATCAATATGGCCACGTGACGTGAAAAAACATTTTCAGAGGAAGTAATGCAACGGAGAAATGTTGTTTCGTTCATCATCAGTTCTGAATGTTGTAGGCAATTTCGAATGGAATTTCCTTTCGAAATTTCCAACCACAAATCCCTTCAACAATGGACAACTTGCGCTTTAGAAAAATTTTTAATCTGGGAATAACAAAGGATATCTTCGGAAAGAAGTTATCAAAATTAGAAAAATTGCAAAGTTTGGTTGCGAAATGTTGTAAAATACGGAAAATTTAGCCCTGCGAAGTTGGTAAATTGGTATACATTTCTATTACGTTCGGAAATTGGTAACTAATTTAGTTACCAATTCACGCACGTAATACAAAAGTATACAAATTTGCCAACTTTGAAGGGCTATATTTTCCATATTTTACAACATTTCGCAACCAAACTTTGTAATATTACTAATTCCAAGACGCTCTTTCTAGCTGTGGTGATAGATTTCGTTGTTCTTACTTAGATTAAAATTTAGTCTAAAGCGCAAGTCGTCCATTAGTTTTGTTATATAGCTAGGGTGAACACAAAACGTGATTGGCTGATTTGTGGTCACGTGACTTCAGATAAATGCAATGTATCCCGCCGGGCAACAAGTGAAAAATTGTTGGCCGGTCCGACCGGCTACGTACATAAATAAACAAAATGGAGGCACAACTAGCATAATTAGAAACTACGATTTTCCTTGTATGAATGTTGTTGAATGTTGATTTTTGTTCGTCGCTATATAACAAAATAGGTACGCTACGCGTACACGAATCTACGAATAGCAATAAATCGTTGCCCCACGCCACCCAATAGTCAATCGACAACTTTAAAAAGTGAATGGCCGCCAAGTACTAGCTAGTCTAGAACATCATCAGAAAATAATATATGCGTGCATAAACAGGTCATTGATATACCAGCCATTTGCGCTAAAACGGTTATTCCAGATTAAAATATATACAATTCTACTTGTAGGACGATACTAAGTTGCACACTTAGCAAATACATCGTAGTAAAAATCCACAGTAACCGTGTCTTTATATGCGTGCACAATCCGAACGAGTTTTTCGCGTGACGAATTCGTACACGCCATAATAATAGAGACTCCTGCCCACTGACCCATATAAAGCCAATGCTCCTGCCGTGAAGCAATGCTCCCATAGACGGATTTTGTGTGTGTGTGTGGGGGGGGGGGGGGGGGGGTGGTGCAGGGGGGTGCTACCCCCCAATATTAGCTATAACCCCCTCAAACAAAATGTCTACCCCTCCAAAAATAATTGGCATAATAAAAAATAATTAAATAGTCCACTCCAACGTGCAGAGTGTTGATGGTACAAAATAAATAATTTTAGTTTTTAATTCTTTTAGGAAATAGACTTGCCTAGATTTAATCTTTACACCCAATATTATTTACATCAGAGTTGCATCATAAATTGTACACGGATTCAAACGACACAATGTTAATGACTTTATAAAAGTAAAAGCATATTGTGTATTGGCCTATTGGGTTTACACTTTTACAGGTTCATTTAACTTAAACTCTCTCAAGTCTCAACAGACAATCGGACATACCAAATCCATTGATATGACACTCTTTTTCTCATGACTTTTTTCAAATTTTTCCAGGGATACTTTGTTTTCTGCTCTCTAGACTCCCCCTCGTGGCTCTAGTGCTCCACCCTTAGAATAGACCTTACGGGGGTTTGGTGACACTTTGTGTTGCTTCAGTCACCTGCTCATGGCTCACCCCCTAAAATTTCTGGCACCACCCCAGTAAAAATATGAAAATCCGTCTATGAATGCTCCTGCCGTGAAACAAGATATTATTGAAACACATCAATATACAATTGACTAATAAAGTATTTTCAATTGTTCGTAAATGATATGTTAATTGCAACAGAGACAGGATAATTATTACACCGAGGGAGGGGGATGAAGATGTCTTGAAAAAAGCTCATATTTTTACAGGACCCCTGTTGAGGTTATTGGTAAATTTCGATGCCCCCCTCTAAGTTTTTAAAATTTTCAATGCTCCCCCCTCCAGAATTCGGAATCGAAGGAGTACAATCCGGAATTCTCTCTTATCATAGATACAATTTGCAGTTCCTCAAGATGTCTGATATACTCAAGCATGTGCTTCTCCTCAACAAATCTACCGATCTGCTGCTTCTTTCACCTCACTAGCGCCAGATGAAATGGCACCGTCTTTAAAAAAAATTTAAATTGGCTCTAGGGGCGAAATTATCAACAAGTTGTTGTTGTCCATCATTCGGCGTAGTCGGAGTCTTGAACACTTTATGTAGTGGCCAGGATTTCCTGGATCAGGGTAATGTGCTGGAACCTTACAGAATGTCGCCCCCACCCAACGTATCTACCGGCATCTGTTGCAAATGTCCTTTGCATGCCTGTCAAGAATGCATGCAAAAGTGCCAGTATGCTTCAATTTCTTTAATTTTCATCCCGTTTGTACTAAATATCCCATAAACATAGAACATATCATTCTTACAAATCGTATGCTTTTTTGTTTTTGGAACTGCTACTTTTTGGCGGGTAAATTACTTCACAAACCTAGCGCCAAAAAATTTAAAATAAGCTATAGGTGATTTCATGTATCCATTTAGAAGAGCAGACTAAGGATATCTTAAAACTGAAATCGGTTTCGAATACAACCATCAGGGACGTAGCAAAGCATCTCACGTTTGGGAGTGATGTCACAGGATTATACGTGTAATAATTATAATAAAGCTTTTTGTGATTGATTGGCACTCTCATACTAAGTTTTGGGAGAAAAGGGGGGTCTGTCTGGGGGTCCTCCCCCAGAAAATTTTTACATTTTTGAAGCTCTAGGACTGAATTTCTGGCGTTTTCTAAAGCAAATTTCGCAAACAAATTGCATGTAAATTGACTGTATTTTACAAAAATGGTTATCATTTCAAAAAAATAAATACTTTATTACGCAAATTTTACCTGAAAATGTCAAAATTTTAACTTGAATTTGCTGGGGTCAAAACTTTGAAAAGTTTAGAGCCCCCCCCTTCAGTATATCAAGAACTTTCAGAGCCCCCCCTTTAATGCCAGAAAATATTTCGGTGCCCCCCTTCCCCCCCCCCCCCCCTCTCGGCATAATAAATGTACTTTCCCTAAGTACAATATATAGTTAAACGTGAACAAGAATCACGTATAAACGTGAACAAGAATCACTGTTGCACTTTATTGTGTCTACATTGAGTGAAATAGTATTCGACATGAGCGCTGACAAATGCCTGTTACGTGTCCAGATGACTCCAAATAGGAAACATGGTTAGACGCTTCGAAAACCAATACGTACCATCAAAAACAGACACGTAGTTCCAAGATTAATTTACCTTGATTCGCTCCATTTTCATCCGCAAGTCATCAGCTGCATATTTCAATGCGTGAATAAATATAAATCATAAATTTTAACCCCTCTTCACCGCCAAGCTGTGATTTGTAATTACGTAATTTTTGGTAATACTAGTCGCTGATTGGCTAAGTTAACAGTAAACAGCTAACACGTCGATAGCATATAATCTACTTCGAAGATTCAAAAACGTTTAATATCTGTTCCCTCGGGAAATAGTTTTGTTTTCCTCGAGCTCGAATCTCAATGTTTCCCTCGACTTCGTCTCGGGAAACATTGAGACTCTCGGGAAAACAAAACAATTTCCCTCGGGCAGAAATCCTGATATTTACCCATATCTTTTCGCACTGAATTACGGAACTTGCCTATAGCAGGCTGGTCTGTTTCGAAAAAATGCTTTCCGAAAATGTAGTCGAGAGTAATATTCTCTATATATTTTCCATTATAATGCCAGCTCCAAAACTGAGGGGTGTTATAAGCCGGTTACAGAGGCAATACCTCTCTTTCAACTTACAATGTACCGTGGTTGCGTTGCAAGTTCCAGGGAAAGTTGCCCATCGTAACACCATGGATTGTAAAATAACTGGATAGGAAACTTCCTGACGTCACAGTCTAAACCTAGTTGCAACCTGTGATGTCACGCGTATTGCTAAAGTTCTCAGCATTTTTGTTGTTTCGCTATATTTTCTGCTTTAATAGAGTAATATTGAAGCATAAACTGGTCTAATTACTCGCTGGGGCACTGTGCCCCAGACGAGTATAGGTTTCGGCATGCATTTGTCACGGATCACGGATAGTGGATCTCCAATCGTCGATAGCCACAAAATAGAATATTAATGCTGCTTGATCCTTTTCAAAATGGCGGGGCCATTCGTGGAGTGGGCAAAATGTTTCAAACAATTTCGGGCCCCATTTCGTGAAAATTTTGAACAAATTGTACCTGTTTTCTATGGATTTTGCATTGTGTCTAACTCTGGACATTCTTGCTAGTTTATTTAATGCGTTTTTCTTGGTGCACGACTCTGAAAATCCGAAATTTGGATCGTTGAATTCCCGTGCACGATCATAATATACTGAACCTGAATATAAACGAGCCAAAGACAATTTCAAGGTAAAAGATTATAACGTAAACTGCACAACGTAGTTTTAATAAATAACGACTTTATGAGAAGCATATTGGTGTCAGATCAATAGAAAATTTATCGAACAACAGTCCGTGAAAACTGTAGTGTACTCAGTGCGAAATATGATATTGTATTTGTAATGCCTATTAATGGCGCAATAAGGATAAAAATACCACCGTTCGATTCAGCGTAAGAACTTGTCCTTTGAAAATCAAGCGAAATTGTATTGTTAGATATTCAGACAGTCATCATATTTTAAAAAATACAGCAGTTCAAAATGTAAACAAACCGTTTGTTTACATTACGGACTTGACTTCCACTTTAATATACGCACGTAAAACTTTAAATCTGTTTAAATGTTACTTATAAAATAACCAAATAAATAAAGCAACAGAATTTACTGCTCCGCAAGTTTTAGTATGAATTTGTTAAAGCCTGGTTCACATATGCCTGCGACTGTATCATTATGCCTCTACTTGCCGCCGAAATACCGGCAAAGTTGAACTCAAGTCAACTTTCCCGGCCTACCGCCGATGCAACTGAGGCACTGGCGGCAATCGGCGAACAAATGTTCACATAATTTACTTTTTAAAGCTAGCACCTGTATCGTCGCCGGTACGTCGCCGGCATATATGTGAACCAGGCTTAACTTATTTGTAAAATATTTAAAAATAGAAGGATTCAAAGTTTTACGTGCGTACGAAAAACGCAACAGTGGTAATCAGCCTTTAGATCTTAACAGTAATGTGCGTCAGTTGTATAGCCCCAGCGAGTTAACGCTCCATAGAGCGTCTTGTTGTTTTAAAAACATGCCTAAGCCACGGACAAAGTATTCAAGGTAAATGTTTTTCGTCTGTTTTTTTTTTTTTTTTTTTACATTTGTAGCTACGAAATTGGCGTCGCCAATTTTAACGAAATTTGCGATGCATTTTTCACTGTTTAGTGGTTGAAATATTTGCTAAAATTGACTGGGAATACTTAGAGATTTCATCGTAGAATGGCCTAGTTATATTTATTTGCTCTTTGACTAAAATGTTTAGCTGTATTATTGCTAAACATGCCATTTTTGAGAATTTGGTTTGCAACTAGGATTCAACGCCATCATCCCATTGAAAACATTAGGTCACGTCAGCTAGTTCCCTATCCATGTATTTTATCCATGGTAACACTGATCATTGTAAAATGCCCTTTTAGTATTTTTGCACAAGTGAACATAATAAATCCTACAACCTGATTGGTCAAATTTGACGTATTAAACTGTTATATTCACCTACAGGTGAATATAACAAAACTGAAATTTTCAAAATGGCGGCTAGCCGTTTTGTGGAAGTTTATACTGATAAAGAAATAAGCAAAATTAAAATAAATTCAGTACCAAATAACACAAAAGCTTGTGTAAAAATTCCCCGATAATCACCTCGCCTTCGGGGAAAAATTGTTAAATAATAAAGAAGTAAAGAATCACACGAGTGTAGAAAATAAAATATGTATTCATCTTGATAGGCGAGATACACATTTTACGTTAAAATGAACTCCGTATGAACCAGAACTCATGCTATTTACATGTGTTATGAAAACTTTACATGGAAGACTAAACAACGTTACGATTGAATCACCAACAAACGTGAAAACGGATCAACAGTTTTGGTTCTTTACCTTTTATGTCGGTCATGAGCGAAAGATATTCAACGTCCAACCAACGTAGGTTTAATCATGGATAGTTAAAAGAAATCTATTAATAATCCATGGTTTAATACAATCAATTTAGTTTCTATGCTTTCCTTACAAGAATTTGCTAAAACATACGTAGCAACGACGACATTAACGTTGGATACTTGAGGACAACGGCAAGAATCACGGCCGATTTTCCAGACAATTTTTGGGGTAATGCCTCTCCCACGTTTGAGAGTCTCCGCACTACGAAATGCGACTTTTCAGTGTTATAGTTGTTTGTATAATGGTAAATTTACAGTTAAAATTTTCAAAAGTCGCTTCTCACGTTGTTTGAATTGTCTAGAATCTTTCACGAGGGCAGACAGTACCTCAAAAATGACGGATTTTGGCGTTCTTGAGAAAGGTTAATTGCATGTCAACTCTCCAGAAATGGAAAGAAAATGTTGCATTTTGGACGCGTTTTCCACTCATCGCAAAAACCAAGCTCGTTGCGAGTACTTGTATCTAATTAAAACGCACTGTCGAGCATGGTGATTGGATGAAAGTACTAGCGAACTTGTTTTTGCAATGAGTGGAAAGGAGGCTTAATTTTACAGGCTATGGATTGAATACATGCCCACCAAAAATTCCCTTCTAAAATATCGTGGTAAAACTGTTCTGAAAAACTTCACTTAAAACCTTTCAAATGGTAATATATTTATTTATAATATACTTGACATTTTCTTTCCATTTCTTATACATAAAGGTTCCAGTATCGAATTTATCGGGCGTATATACAAGAGAAAAGACATTTGATTTACAGTACTTGTGAAAAGGGAAGGGCGAACGATGCATTTAATCCATGCAAGCTTTCATTCAAGGAACTTCACGGTTTTGCAATTATTTTCTTTAGTTGTTCTACATATTGTCATAAACTACGTATGTTTTAGCATTGTTGTCGGAATCTAAACATTGATAGCAATGCTAATTTGGTTCGATCAGTTGTGGACTTACAGAACCCCTGACTGGACGACGATGGGCGGCGAAGCTGCGACAAACGATCCTTATCTTTTTGCCAGCTTTAGCACAATCCCTTTTCTTGGTGGTTTAGAGTCCGATTCTGTATTATTTGGCGTTTCAGGCGAGAGTAATTTAACTGTCCAATTTGAGTTCGCCGTGCTATCAGGACTGTCGACTGGGGAGAGAACTGGACTAGCAGTTCGCGAAGACGACGGAGAGGGGGGCACAGACAATACCCGTGGGGTGGGAGGTGGGTTGTTTATATGATCAACGTCCATATCTGAAAGTGGAAAGTTTCTTAATGTCCACGGTGCTACAACTGGCCATGGTTCATTGCTGTCCTCGTTATGATCCATAGACGAATTCCTCCTACTGTGATGACGCGAGCTTTTCCCTGAGCGTTCAAGTTTGCTAAGCATGGAGTCGGACGGTAACATATTAACTACAGCGCCAGAAAGACCTGTTGGCGAAGTTACATTCAAAGATGAATTTAGAGACGGGTTAGTGGATGTTGGCGAAGGAACACCGGACGAATTGTGACTAGCAGTTAAATGACCGTCGAAAAGAAGAGATCCAGGAGAAACTGGTTCTGGGGTTGTGGCCTCACTATTCTGTCGAGTTGGTCGTTTCTTCTTTTTGATTGCCAAACCAGTAAACCTCTTCCGTTCATTCTCTTCGCATTTCAAATGTCTCAGAGCAAACGATAAGTTTGATAGATCCTCCATTTCCTCATCCGCTTCCTGCAGAAAATAACGAGAAAAATAGTTATTGCTAGGTTTGATTCAAATTAGTAATTATTGTTAAGCCTGATTTCCATATGGTCGTGATGGTCGTAAAGATAGAGTTACGATCTTTCTCAACGGCCAGTTTATAATATGTTTGTGTGATGTTACTCTGAGTGTATATCCACACCGGGCAGGCTTGAAAAATATGCCTGGCCACGGCGGGATTCGGACCTACGACCTTTGGAATACTAGCCCAATGCTCTTCCAACTGAGCTACGCGGTCAGGACGGTTCGAGTAAGCGATATTTCGGAACTGAGTCTAGTTCCTTCGATATCAGTGTAATCTAATATTTATGAAATCTGAGATTTCATAAAAATTAGATTACACTGATATCGAAGGAACTAGACTCAGTTCCGAAATATCGCTTACTCGAACCGTCCTGACCGCGTAGCTCAGTTGGAAGAGCATTGGGCTAGTATTCCAAAGGTCGTAG
>CACRXK020004008.1:0-17307 GCA_902702795.2 Paramuricea clavata
GAAACAGTTGCTACTTTGCTGTCGAAAAATTTCGAATGTTTACATGAAAATAGAGACAAGTCATGCATTTTACAACCTCGTAAGCTGTATGAGCTCCTATTTTTACGCTTATACCTAAGATATCAAATAAAAGTACATGAAACAGAGAACATTTGTAGAAAGTTTTATCGTGAGGCCACGGCCAGTTTTTAAAATATCTTTATTTCTGTTCCGGTCATCACCAAAATTACACAAAAGCCGGGCTTGAATATACAACAAATTTTGAATCGCATCAAGCACAAAAATACTTAACGTGTAACCAAAATATGCTCATGAAATCGAAATTAATAGCTAAATTTTCAAACTAGACCCTTCTCGAAGCGATTTTCATGAAGAAAGTTCACATTTCGGCCTTTGATTCTTGGCAAAAATTTGACCACAACACGTGCGAAACAACTGGGTCTCAAAGACTGAACTAAAACATTGTGAGCCCCTATTTTCCTGACGATATGTTTGATACCTACAAACGCCGAAAACTTTTTTCTTTTCATTTAGCTATATTTGAAATTGAGGCCACGGGCTATTTTTGAGAAAATACAGTTCAAAGTCAAGCTATTTTTACATATTTTCAAAATTTGTCAAATTTCGCGAGCTTGTATTTTGAACTTAGACAGCTGAAGTTACATTAACAAACATAGGATGGAAAATTTGAGGCATATAAAGTTAATTTCAACTTACATTTCATTCTCAAATCACGTCTTTCTTCGTTTATTACGGTTTTAAACAAGCCATAGATAGACGTATACGGTATTTACTCCCATGTTCACGTCGCCATATGAACTTCTTCCAATCACTCGATTACAAAACAATCATCCCAAAACAAAGAATTCATGATCGACTTTTAAAAGAATAACCTATAATTTGTAAATCGTTGAATGGAAAGCAAAAAATCGTCAGCTAAAACAGCTTCTTGCTAACTTTCTGCTTTGTTTTGAATGTATTAATGCAATGAACTTTGTTTCTGCCCGCAATTTTTTGGTCAGCGACGACAAATTTCCCACCTGTTCTGCACCATAACTTCTTCCATTCTTTCTTTCAAAATATGAAGAAATGTTATACCAGGGATGCTTGCCTTACAAAATCGATAGCATTAACTCATTAAGCTGCAGACAGTTTGCAATGTTTCTACCCCACTTAGGGCCAACCAAAATGGCGAATTTTAGTTCCTGTAAACTATGTTTACAAGAATGGTTCTAGCTCAAGTGCAATGTAATGGTAAAACATGAAATTTGGCAAGACAATTGAGTAATGAATAAGCTTTCATTTTTTGTATAAATGAGCACAACAAGATCCATAACAGACAAGATAAATGAGTGAGAACTTCATACATAGCTAATTTCTGAAAAATGTTTCCTTTGTAATTAAGACATTGAATATTTAAAAGCTTGAAATACTATAAACTTTAATATTTCTATTATGTCCTTTATGATTTTTGTTTTACGAAATAGTTGAAAAGCCAGGATTTAAATTCTTATAACGAATGGGGTTGTATTACTAAAAATATGAGATTTTTTCATGCATATTTTTAGTTGCCTTCATGCAAAAAAATATGCAATGTATAAAGTATAATTTGTGTTTCCATAACAATATTTGAAAACAAAATACACCTATAAATTCATGCCTTGACGGGTTGGTTTTTGTCTTAATTTTACTGAAATTTACCTGTGATTTATATACTTGCTAAACTTAAATGAAACGAGCAGAGTTTGGGGGTAAAATCTGAAATTTACTGTGATAGATGATGGCAGAGCTGTTGTCTGCATTGACATGGCTTCCTTGTTCGGCAAACTGCCTGGCAAAGAGCCAGTTTTTATTAAAAAACACTACATACAGCATAATATAAAACATGCAAACATTGAATGGTTTTGTCTAATAGTAAGACAAACTTTATTGATGCCATTCCATAAAACAAGCTCGCTCTCTACAAAGATTTACATTACACTGAGCACACTTATATATGCTTTCAAACGTTCTTCCCGACGCACGCTTCCTTCCCGCTTTCGAACACATCCCACACGCTCGTTTTCGCTCTGAAGACTTCACTAAACTATGGCCCTCAACATTTCTACCCACTGGAACATCTTTTTTACGGCCACTCGGAGCACTAGAAATCTTTTGGTAGCCGTTATAGGTCGAAATAAGTTGCCTTGCCAAAGCAAGACGGAAATCTAAATGTTTTAGGCGACGGCGTCGATCAGTCTGCAAGTTTTGTAATATGAAACCGTTTACAATTGAAATATTCACAAAAAACCAAGCCAAATATTTCCACCACTTTTTAGATTGAGCTCCTACAGGGTAGTAGCTCCTACACTGGTCGTTTACGTCCACACCGTTCATATACTTATTATACAATGATATGACGGCGGGTTTTTCTCGCACTTCCTCGGGAACAGCTTTCCTTTTTCCAGTGCGTTCATCTAAAGGGCCGAAAACTTTGGGCTGTGGATCGACATTGGTCGATAAAATCGTGACTAAACGTTTATCTTGCCATGTCAAACAAACTAAATTTTCATTTTGTCGAGTTCGCATTTCTCCACGCTTAAGTTTTATTTTTTTCAAATCAGCAGGAAAATATTTCCTGTTGTGGCACAAGGTCGAGCATGCGTAAGTTTTATTTTCAAGCAAATGTTCGAGTAAAGGAACCGAGGAAAAATAGTTATCGAAATAGAAATGACGGTAAGTATTATAGTAGGGTTTTCCCAGGAAATCGACAACTTTAAAACCGACACCTTGCGCCTCTTCCGCATCATTTTCATCGGCATTTTGTTGTTTACCTAAGTAAACTTGAAAGCGCGGCACGAAGTAAGTTTCAGAATCGGCTAACATCCAAATTTTGATACCAAATTTATTCGTTTTTTTTAGGCATATATTGCTTGAAAGATAAACGACCATTAAATTTAATCAAACCCTCATCAATCGAAATATTTTTTCCAGGCACATAAACATCTTGAAAAGCATTTTCGAGCTTTGAAATAAAGGGCCGAATTTTTGTAAGTTGGGTTTCTTGCCGCGGGTCCGAAATATGAAAATACTTGTTCAAAATCTGGAAACGTTTTGAAGGCATTGTTTTAAAGCCGGCATTTCCTAAAAATAAATTTGAATCCCAGTATGACCGGATTTTTGGAAGTTTGTTTATTCAAGCCAAAAAATGCAGACATTTCGTCGCGGTCGGTTGTAAAATTGGGATCGTTGCATTTTGAATGGGCGTACAAAATTGTAGCATGCACAATGAGATTGAAAAACGCATCGCCGAAAAACAAGTCGTAAAAAGTCCTTAGGGGAAGCATCTAAACCCAAGCTATGTCGAGGACCAAAGTCGGCAGTAAAGTCTTCAACACTAACACTACTTAAATTATCTTTCCATTCAAAAATACCATCAAAACTATCGTTACTTATCTCGCTTCCACTTTCGCTCACACTATCGCTGTCGAGTTCTTGAACTTCGATGTCAGAAAAACCGTGGAAGTCCTCTTCATCGTCGTCCGAATCGCCCGCTATGTCTCTCCACGAAACCGCAGATGTTCCCGCTGCAATAGGCCATGTTTCTTCAACCGTTTCGTCGATTAAAAACCCCTCAAAATCACTTTCATCCTCACTACTGTCGAACATACTAAGTTCTTCAGCCATATTTAAAAAAAAATTCGCAAAAAGGTGTTTTAAAACTCTCGTAACTTGGACAATATTAACTGTACAAGCTTGCACGAGGTCTTATTTGAAAGAGCGGATTCGGGTGTTTTTATAGGTGCCCGCGAAATGCATGTTTTTAGCAATCGGCCAATGAAAATGGCGTGTCGTTTCGGGCACATTCCCGCTCCCCCCTTGCCAATCTCAGGGCGCATTCGGGTGCATTGCTGCTTAATGAGTTAATGAAACATCCAAAATAAGCCTTTGTAAAGCCCTTACAAGCTACAATCCTGGCAAAAATTATGTGGACACCTAACTTTTCTAACGCTAATATTAACATTGAGACGTTCTTTTATGAAACTTGTCGCCCCCTGCCCCCTATTTAAATTTTAAAGTTTCATTTACCAATATTGAATTGGGGGTATAGGAGGGGGGAGAAATTTTCTGGGGATTAATTCTGTAGAAATACTTCTATTTTTGTTTGATGCACACAGTGTCCACAACAATTTTTGCCAGGATTGTAGCTTGTGCTGTTACTCTCATTGTTCCGCCAATGCCATCACATGTTAATTTACCATGACTTGGTGCAAAAAACTCCATCTCACTTCAATACCAAAATCAGCCTTGTGTCAACACAAATTGAACATATTTTTGAAGTTTTTATAATGGGCTGCACATCCATCAGGATAATACTTTATTAATTAGCTTAACTAATTGACGTTGGACTTCATCAACAAATTCAGTCTCATGGTCTAGATACTCTGAAATGTAACACAATGCTTAGCAAGTTTACCATTATCTTTATAATAAATGACCACTGGATGCAATGTACAGTGTGACTTGCTCCAGTGAAATCACTGAATCTCAACTTGTACTATGAAGCTATAGTTTTAAAAACTCCAAGAACTAAAACACAATCATCTTCAAGTTCTTCCTTTCTTTGCTTCAGGCATTTAGCTTGAATTTTAGCAATACACAAATGCAATGTAAAATTATCACACCTGTGGATCAATGCAGGTTTTACTTTCAGAGTCACATACCATCATTTTTTCTCACGTTTTTGTATGTATGACCTGTCTTTATAGCATCTACTAAAAGAATGGTGTTTTGCTGAAGAGTGCATACGCAGACGGAGTGTGTACCAAAGAGCAAAACAGACACAAAGAGCAAAACTTTGAAAAAACAATAACGTCTGGGTTTTCTTTAAAAAGTGCATAAATACTCACAAAGTCATTTTTACCCAGCATCGAATGTGAGTGTGCATAATCTTCAAAAACTAGCTTGACGTTCTCTGCTGTGTTTTCAGGGACAGGTTTACCCCGATTTTATCAGGCGTGTAAGTATACCAAGAGATTTCATTAAATCACACACTTGTCTCGCTTGATATTCTGACACTCCAAAATACAATGCTGCTTTCTTTGTTGTCCATGAATTGGGTGCAAGAGTCAGGATTTGAACTTTCTCATCAGATGTTGTATTTTCTGTTGTCACTTTTTCTCGCATTTGCTCAGTTAGTCTGTCCAGGTCAGAAGCCTTTGTCGTTATTTCAACTAAAGATTTCCCTGATGCCAAACTACTCCCATCCACAAATGTTCAATTCAGACAACCCACAGTTGTATCTCACTTCTCATTAATGTAAGATAACTTACAATGCTTTGATGTGCGAACCTCCAACCAAAAGCTTCTGTTCAAGCTATCTTGTGACATTTTTCACTTCATTGGAATCAATTTCACTTCTTGAAAAAACTGTTGTATTCGAATCCAGTTTGTTCATTTGCGATTCACTCTCAGATTCCGAATTCTTGTTGGTCTTATTCTTTTGCACATTATTATAACAGGCCCTACAAAGCTGCCACCTAGGAACACATTCATATCAGTTGTCAACAAGTCAAAGGAAATCGTATGTCCACCCCGCTAAACATATATTAGATGATGAACCATGTGTGCTAATGACTACCCTAGATAAACATTTCTAAAGACAATAAACCAGAAGAACAGTAGCTGTTTGTTACGATATGATTTTCATATTTGCCATCACAAATAGGTTTAGCTTACCGAATTTCAGAGCAATAGAAACAATGGAAAATATTTTATAAGCTTTTTAATAATGTGTGTTGCACCGGACGGAAATGCAATTTGAGGTGGCCTACATCGTAAAATCAAGTAAATTGTTATGAGCCATACATCAATACTCATTTGAGATATTGATGTCAAATTTGGTACACAGCAAAAATTTGGTACACAGCAAAAATTAGCCACATCTGAAGTGTCGGGTTAAAACCTGTAATGAATTGACATGGAATGAATTGCATATTAAAGAAACAGGCCTCATATATCAATAAGTCAAACTCGAGCTGGTGAAAGGTCAGGCAATTAGCAAAACTTTCATTACTAGTATTACCCTTCATTAACAGCAATATACACATAATTTATATATAAATAAGAGGTAAACTTCACTTAGCTAACTATCCTCACAACTAAGGTTCTCCAGATCAATCGATTTGATAGCCACACATGATTGAGATTTTGTTCATCGTCATCGCTAATAACAAGCAACTTTTCCTTACTTCTTCTATACCATTTTAAGCTGTAGTTCTCGCAAACAAACAGCTTGACATTGCCTTCAGGTGATGACCATTTTCCATCAATTTTCAATTTGCTTTGTACAAAATCCTTTAATTCATCAATTCTTCCTTTCCAGAAAAAATCATCTCCTTTGCAAGAAAGACTTGATGATTTTACAGAATCTGCCATTCAGTATATTAAATAAATGTATGTAAACAGATTTCGCTGTGATGTTGCTTGTTTGCTGGTCTTGAAAACAACCGAGTCCAATGTGATTGTAGGAGAACCCAGAAACTAATGCATGAAAGTCATTAAACAGTTCTGTCAAAACATGTGAAACAAGGTTGGTACAAGGTACAGCTCGACTGAACACAATGATTTAAAAGACAAATTATACAATGCACAAAACCATCGCAATTGTTATAAGTAAATAAGATAAATATCAATCCATATTTTGTTGTTGCAGATCATTTGTAAAAAACAAAGGTGCACTTACAATACTACTCTGCTGAACTTGTGAACTAGGCCTTCCACTATTATCTGCCTCTTTGGGTTTCTGGAGTATTCTGGATGGCTTAGTAAGAATCCTGACTCCATTTGAAGATGCTACACTTCAAGTAAGCTAGGAATAGTCACATTTGTATGAGTTTATCCCTTACACTCGCACATTGGTAAGTGATACGCAACATCATTGGCTATTCATTTGCCCCTTTTTTTCATTTGAACGATTCACAATTATAAAATCTGCTTAGGTTTGTCAGTGAGACCATGGATTGTGAGGTGGCTGCATGGGAAACTTTGTGACATCACAATCTAAATCTTGTTGCTAATTGTGACATCACATGACTAGCTCATTTGACAAGCTCAAATTTTAAATTGCAAACTATTTTTAAATGCTAAAAAGGCATGGATGTAGAAGACGTTTTTGATGAATGGGTTGACAGTGAGGTGATGGAAATGGAAGAAATTGAAAGTGTTTATGAACCATGGGGAAGAGATGAAGATAACAACGACAAAAGCAAGCTATGTTGCAAAAAATTGGTATGCTTGGCGTACATGTATCTGCGCAAAGGAACTACATGGTTGCTATAAAAAAATTTCATTCACAATTATTGAGTAAACATTTATATTTCGAAGTGGCTATACAGCTGGCTACATAGTAACTGCTGGCTATATATTGACTTTAGTTAAGGAGGCTCGATAGAATGTTTCGAAAATCATGTCTCGTGCAGTTTGAAGGTCTCGATTTTTGTGTTTTGTTGTTTTCTGAAGCAGGTATGGAAGCTTTTATACATTTTAATGTATTTTCTTCCAAATTCTGTTAGTTTCGGAGTCATATACTCTGTTGCTATGACAACACACACAGAATTCACTGTAGAATAACCTATTTTTCGTTTAGTACATGAAAAAGTATGGTGACCCCCAATTTTTTTCTTGCATGTTTTTGCCTATAACATAAATTATCGATATGCGAAATATAAAAAATGCTGTAATGTCAACCCTGGTGGAAATCCTAAGCAGGATCTTGTTAGGATCCTTAAGAGCAAGTGCATGAGAAAAGTGAGCAAAACTGGAAATGAAAATTTTTAACTCCCCCTCATTTTTATTGTGCACGGAGGTTACCCTGAGGTATTAACATATCTGTCAATTTTAGATTTTGCAAACGCTTTGTTGCCATGGTAACTGCCATTGACCACGCCAGCCATGGGCTCGTGTTTTGAGCCAATTTTTTACCCTCTCGAAGGCCAACTACAACAGTCTACTACTTACTGACATTAAAATCAATTGTAACAAAAATTCGTTCGTTTTGTACATCTGTCCTAATACTTTGAAATGATAGCAGTTTATCTGGAATTTGTTTTACGCAAAATAAAATATATCCACCTTCACTAGGAGCTATTGCGGTCAAATTACAAAACAGCAAAATCTAGCGCAATTTTTTTTTGCGAATTTCTCGAGAAGTATGCTGTTCCAAGAAACGAAAACACCACAATAATCGAATTTTACTCTTTTGAAATATAGTAAAATAATTTTGGGGAAAGAAATACTCTAGCCACGGCGCTAAAATATATTTAAGGTAAATTTCAAAATACGTGAAATTTTTGGAATTTGAAGCAGAATTAATAGCTTGTAAGAAGCGTCAATAAAATGAAAGCTTTTGTTTAAAATTACCGCATTAGTTCGGCTTCGTTGCTGGAAAAGGCGGTGTACATTTCAAGCTAGCAATTGCGATGAATATCTGGACTTCTTCCTGTAAGTCGCAATATAACCATTAGGATTGTCTGCAGCAACCCACAGATTTATTCCCCACATAGTAGGTCATCTAGCTTTCATGAACTAACCCCCAACCTATTTCTTGTGTGTTTGTCTGCAACAACAATATTCTGTGACGGCTGGTACAGTTGTTGATGCAGTTTATTGCTGTAGTCTTTAGTACAGGATCTACCATATTCACAAACGCCATAAGCGCTTTGTACCTAACCCGAGAAATTATGTCTATTGCCCACAGACCATGATATAAGGTTTTTACACTCCAATAATTTTCAATCTCACTGTCGACCTTTAGCAAACCTGCATATTATACTAAAAGGCAATCAACCTCTCAAGGTTGGTGGACTGCAAGACCCTTTTTTATTAGTATATGGGGATAACTTTTGAGTTATTTGTATGTGGGCATATGTATTGGTATGGCCAGGAAACTACCTCCTGAAGCATTCCCTTAGTAAAAAAGCGTCGAATGAACTCAAGCTCACAGTTCATTGAGCCGAATGAACTCAAGCTCACAGTTGATCGAAATGGATCCCGGACATGTCAGTGAGGAGCAAAATCTGAGAGAACATTCCTGGCGTCAGGATCATCATATCCGTCATGTACTATGGGGCCTAGTGGGGATGCTAGACAGGGAGCTTTCGAAACCTTAGGTCCTAATGGCTGGGCTTCCCTCTACCTCTACTCATCCCCCTACCTTCCCTCTGGGTTGGTGAGTGGGGTTCTCATGACTCATCAGAACTCTACTTCCCTGAGGCTATGAAACAGGAACAGCAGATAGGAACAGGATCAATATATTCATCAGTGCAAATAAAAACTTTTATAGACATGGTGCCACTTAAAATTATAATAAGAGCCAAACTAGTAAGATATAAGTATGAATACTTGGCTATTATGTATGTAACAAACAACCAAACATGTGCTCAAGGCTCATTTTACTTCGCCTAGGAATCAGAGATTTTTATGCCTAAAACACCATAAATTTTCGTCAACAATATAAATAAATACCATTTATATTTATCAATTTCAGTATGAAACGATTATTTCAACACAAAAAAGCGATATGAGGACATACTTGGTCGTACTAGAGAAGCTATACTAAATACAAATAAATTTACAACCCCATGGCAACGGCAAAATATTGAAATAGAAATTGTCTAGAAATGATACAAATACTTGCCTTGAAACTCCAGACACGACTCCCAATGCCAGGTTGAGATACTTGTCTTCATACGAAGACATTCCATCATTACTAGCACTATCAGTTTGCAAAATAAAGCCAAAAACGTCTTCAGAATGCGATTCAAACAAAACTACAACAGAATACATTTCAACGCTTGTGTGTTCTCGTGCGCGATAATCAGGAAAATTGCTCTAAAAGATTTGCTTTTCTGCCTAAGCCAATCAAAATTCGTATCTAGGGTAAACAAACACTCCGGAAGTGATTCCTGCAGTCTTTTACCAGGAAACTGTAATGCTTTACCAAGAATTTGGCGTCCGAAGTTGGCCGAACACTTTCCGATCACGAGAATTGCCATAATAGGCTTAGATTATTTTGCAATTTCCGAGACTGCTCCGAGCTATAGAATGGAAGATGGCGATTCTTTTGGTATATTTGTTATTATTATACGTTGAAAAGAAGCAAAAAGACGAGCATTTGAATCAGGCGGAACATTCAAAATGCAACAGCAAAATTGATAATGTGTCATTTGCATAAATTTCACCGCATTGATCATTTCAAGGTAAGAAATTCGCTTGAAATTGAGCGAGAAACAATAAAATTATATGAATATTTCTGAATATATAGTATCGATCAAGCGGAATTTTTTGGTGGTATTTTTGTATGTCTACTGCAAATACTCGCGAAGTTCTTTAATATTTAATCTTCCCGTCATATACGTCGGAAATTAATATTGGCGGATCGAATTGAGTTAAAGTGTATATACGGCTCGGCTGCTACTGTACCCTTGGCCGTGTACGATGGTGTACGTATTTACACAATCTTTAATCGTGCTGACTAAGAATAACCTGTATATATACAATAAATTAACATATTTTCCGTGTAAGACGTGGTGGCGCAGGGGAACAACACTCAGCATGTATGCTGAGGGTCGTGGCTCAAGTCCAGAGTGTGCGCAAACAAATTTGAATTTTTCTTTTTGCCGAAATTTTTTTTTTCCATTTATTTACCTGTCGCATAGCTAACTATATGCATTGGGAAGATGAATTTAGATGCATTTCGATGATTTTCGGAAAATTTAATGTAATTTTGGTGGTTTTCTGCTGGTGAAACATTCTAGAACCAGTCTCCGAAATGCACGCATTTTTTGAACGAATAGTATACTATAGTACAGCCCGGCTGGCAGCCGAGCAATCGGAGACAAAATTTCCGGCTGGCAGCCGCCGTCAAACACGCTAATCGGGTGAAAGAGTGCAGTTCCTGAATAAATCTCTAAATCTCTGAAATCTCATATATGGTGCTCAACTCGTGCCTTTGGCACTTCTACTAGGGGGCCCTGATATGTTATGCCACTGCATATGCAAATTTTCAACATAGGTCACCAGGTGATATAGTGAGATACAATGCTTTTATCCAGAAATATCGAAATTATAATGATGTCAGCAAATTACTCATGAGAAAATACATGCATGTTAGCATGTGCCAAGGAAACCACATGCAAGCATATCAAGCTAGTATCAACCATGTATTCGAAATGGTGAGACAGACAAACAAGGCAAATGTTTGATAATTTTAATCATTACTTTTTAAAAAAATTGTCACTTGAGTAACATGATGGAAATTTATAAGATCTAAAAATTACATGATCCATCACATCCACCTTGTTTTAATAATGCAACCACATATATGAATGTCATACCACTCTCTGCTATCTTATTGGCCATTGACTTCAAAATAACACTTCTATTTTTGTCGGGATTGTGGAGATTGCTCACAAAAGTTTGGAATCGATTGTAAGAAAAATCCATATGCTGGACGACAGCGAACACATTTTCACACGACATGACATTTGATTTTGAAACAATAATTTCGCTGGTCAATGTTAAATTGGACTGAAAGGGAATTCTTCGGAGTGCTTTAACATCTTCAAGGGCATTGTATGCTGGAAACAACTGGTCAAATAAGGTTGAATGCAGGCATCCTAACGAGGCTTTGGAAAATGTATTATCAGACAGCCAAAGCGCAGGATGTTTCTCTTTCAAGATTTCCTTGGCCAAAATGAACATTCAAACGTTTCAGTTCTGTGATAAACAGTGGAAATGAAGTACGAAGAAGAAGCGGAATATCAAAGGTCATCACATTGTCCTACCAGAACAGGTATGCATTCTTTCATTTCTTTGTCATTTGTAATGACTTTGTTCATGTAATTGATGAACGATACACACTTGGACTTCCTTTAAACTGCTGATCTCCACAAGTTGGCCTTGGTGATAGAGTAAAGGAATACCGAATGGTTTTCCATGCAAGATTGCGTGATCCATGTACGCGGGAAGTTGCAAGACTTTCGGAAAGCGTACACGAGCCGTAGGCGAAAAAATACATGAATACACGAGCCGTAGGCGAGTGTATTTTTACACTTTCCGAAAGTTGAGCAACATCCCAAGTGCATGGATCATGCTATCCTGCACGGGAAAACCATTTGGTAATTGTTTTATAAAATTACTACAGTGAAACAACGCTTAACTTGATTAAAATTACTGCTGAAATGTGCAGTTCTCACAACATTCGTGAATTAACCAATCAGAGAATCTCTACTCCACGCTATTGAAAACAACAACATATGTGAACAGAATTTGAATCATTTGATCGCAAACTCGCAAAAATATACAGCGAAAATACAGGGACTTTTTCAATAAAATATATGAAATTTGAAATGGAAAACCCGCTAAACAGAGAGCCAAAGTCGTTTTGAAGATTCTCAACCTGAATATGTGAAGATTGCGAAGCGTTTGATGAACTTTGAAGCGAGAGATGTTGTACTTGCCATGGTCTGATGAATTTCAACGCTACGCGTTGCTACTTGCTTGAACAGCAATGTATCAATCACAAATTTATTCATACAACTAAACCAACGTCTCAATAATTGCAAACTTACTTCAAAGTCGAAAGGTGTCGTACAATGAAACTTTACAATGCAAGTATATTTGTAAAATTATGTGCAAGAATTTCTGTTCAGAATTTCCCGTGCAGGATTGTCTGATCCTACACAGCTGTTGACCAACCAAATTGCATGTTTCACTGTAGTTATTATATAATACTCTTCCCCCCCCCCCCCTGCTGGCAGAGCCTATTTTACTTTGCAAGTTCGTAAAAGGAGGCTCTGCTGAATTCGCGACAGTGCTTTATTGAGCATGCACATCCGACAATCTATGATCACTCTCCGAGACCCAAGTTAAAAATGGCGCGAATCGATACAATGAGCACGACAAATTACAGTACAACACGCAATGACTTCACACTGAGTTACTCCGGATAATAACTGCAAGATATTCACAGAATACGATCAGAATCAGACGCCCATTAAATTGGGAAAACGATTATCACGACTAAAAGAGAAAGATTTAAACTGTCTTTGTTGTGGCATAAGCTTGTATGGAGCTGGTAGTACGTTCAATACAAGAACACATGATGGCTTGGCCGAAAAGATATCCAAGTTGCTTCAACTAAATGTAGATTTCAATAGAAAGTCGATTAGGGTGTGTAAAACATGTTTTCGACATGTGGATTCTTTAGATAAAAGAGCATGTGTGTTAGCTGCCGATTTGGAAGAGTTCAAACGCAAATATAATACAACTGAGCAATTGGATATAGATAATGTGGGATATTTACATCAAGAAACAACATATGTCAAAAGGATGTCAAAAGAGACCAAGTCACCCTCCAGAAGAAAACGGTGTCGGTTGAGCATGTGCGATAGGCAGTCCAGCGACTCTGTTGAAAGCAAAGTTACAATAAACAATGTTGGGGAATTCTCTGTCAAGGTATGATTTGTAAAACGCTAAATTTATTAATTCTAAATATATCCTCCAAACCTAGAGCCATTTCATTTTGATATATACGTTATTTTATATGGTAATATATTCCAGACCCAGGATAAAAGTGTTTGTGTTGTTTACAAATCGCAATTTTGCTTTGCTTATATAAATTATACAGTAATAAGGCTTGTACTATTTACAACATGAACGGCCGTGTTGTATCAGAAATACAAACTCGAGCCGAAGGCGAGAGTTTGTATATCTGATACAACACGGACGCAAATGTTGTAAATGACTTAAAAAACGACTCATCTTATGAGTTCATTGGCAAAGTAATTTTAAAAATAAACGTTGTCTAAGCCGAGAAAATCAAAGTTAAAGTTTATGTAAATCAACATGAATCTCTATCACATATACAGATACGACACGCTTATGATTTTTCTTTGTGTTTTCTTCACGAATTATTAATGAGTTTTTTAATAGTATTTACTTCATTTCTTGAAAACAGTTCTAAATATAATTTGCAACTGGATGCACTCTAAATATTTAAAGTTCTATTTATTCCTTACAGAACAGTATGCAAATGAGTTTGTATATTATGTTTATAATTATTTACTGGATATATATACCTTTACATTTCATGGTACTACTTCTGCGACTATTAAAATATTGAATAGAATTATTTATTGAACTTAAATGGAAAAAGGCTTACATGTTATATACATTTCCCACTGGACCATACATAAATTATGATGATTACACTGTGGGTACATTAAGGAAAATGGTGACCCAAGCTGTAATGCTGGATGGTATGGATAATCTATCATACTATACTAAGCATAAAATAAGGCAAAGATATAAAATTTAATTGTTATCTAATTTAGAAGTATATAACTAACTCGGTCTAGTCTAATGTTATGTACATCTTTACAGGTCGTAAACTTCCATACTGGAAAAAATGGGAAAGAAGCCAAACTGGTGGTCGAGCAATGCTGAGTATAGAAATCAGACCTGGCAAATTCGGAAGATAAGAATGCGTGACCAGGGCCGTTGCGAGGCCTTTGGGAGGGGGGGGGGGGAAGGTTAGATTTACCGCCTGAATTGTTTCAATTCACCTGATTTTGCGACACCAGCGAGGCGCTGTCATAGTTTGTGCCAAGCAAAAAATTTTGAAAATTTGAATTCTCTAGACTGTCAGAAATAGCATTTTTAGAGTCTTTCCTACTGCCTAACAATGAAGTAAGTAAAATAACTACTGATCAATATGACAGTGTTACTTACAGTTTAATGTGACAAGGAAAATTGAGAAAATTTTGGAAATTTTGAGTCTCCAGATTGTCAGAAAGCGTATTTGGCCATGTACCCCCAGGCCACGATGCGTCTGAACGTCTTTATTTAGTTGGTCGATTGTTAACTCTAATTCTACGTTCGCACACAGCGTTGTCAATGAGTTATTGTACGAAAAGTGGGATAGCGTCATTTAATGGTAAAAATGCGCAACTTTAAGATCATTTTAGTTATGTGTGCGGGACAGTGGGGACAAAAGCAGAATGCGTAACTTTCACGCGAAATTGCGGGAACCTTGGCAGGTGTGAGAAATGTGAACTGGGGGTAAAATAAGCCAAGGTTGAATGAACTTGTACAAATAATGCAAGCATTTAAAGGGGAAGTCAGAGTTCAGAACAACTTAGGCTGATATGAAAGATCATATAATGCTTACCTCTCACACAAAGTCCCACATGTCCAAGTTATAACCAAGTCGAGAAATAAAGCGATAAATGTGCTAAAATTTACATATAACGCAGCCGCCATTTTGTACATCAAAGCGAAGCTGCGATCACTCAGCGGTTTTACCTTGTGACGTCATTGCGCGGTTGGTTTTCCACGGCAGACAGGCTTTAGTACTTTAATTTTCTGATATACATGTAAACAAAGACGAAATAGTATTTATAAATTTAAGAGAAATACTGTATCAAGAGAAATGGATATTGATTACTCAAACGAATCTTCGAGCGATGGTTCTGGAAGCAGTGGATCGAGTTATAGCGAAGATATGAACGTCGAAAGAGACGTAAACATGATTCAACCTTACGCGTTTGAACCGGTTGAAACAGACTGGAGCGGTGACCATGAAGACTCGGAAGAAATGGCTTCGGAATCTTCGTCAAGTTCTGACAAAACCACCAGACTTCAGGACACGAACTGGTAATTATTTACTAAATTTGCTTCTATTATTTATGTTGTAGATAATTATGTAGGTTAAGCTTTTTCAGCAACATGCCCAACTAGGGTTATTAGTGCTTTAATTGTTTGTACATTATTATGGGCGGCATTATTATACATTATTATGTTTGTACTTATAATTATTATAGTTTTCAATGAATCAAACAGGACTGAAAATCATAAATTCAACTGCTATGCTTTGGGCCTTTGGCCCAAATTAACTTGGTTTAGCCCAAATTAACTTATGATTAAATTGGAACATGTAGGTGCCTTTGTACTCACTGCCAAATAATGGATAGGGAAGAGGAAAGTATTTGCTGCCACGAGATCCCAGCTTGTGTTTCTATAAACCAAGAAGCAGCACAAATTGAGGAGATACCCGTCCCAGAATGTATTACTGATAACCCTGCATTTCAGTATTTATGTCTGAATTATTGGGTCTTGCGAGTTGCTTGGAGCGATTATAGACAACATTATGGCATAAAGGCACATGAAGGACCTGAGCACAAAAAACGAAGACATGTTGCTTACAGGCAGTTTGTTCGGTGGTGTTGGGATATATTAGGCAAAGAGATAAGGGTCCCCTTGCCATCTTGTGCAGTTAGTTGTATTCGAGCACACTTCCCACCACCAGGTTTAGAAGAGGACTTTGTTTTTGAGGGTTTTAAATTTCCAGATGAGTAATTAAATATGTGATAGGGGTTTTCATTTCTTACTTTCCATATATTGTTGTATAAATATTGCTATTTGGCTAACTATATTATTAACATTATTTTCAACCTACAGTAATCTGCTTGTTTTGTTTTGTCAAGTAATATTTTCTAATTACAATTATTTACAGTATAGTACATTATGTAATATTTACATCTTGTTCCCCTCCATTTAAAAGTGTTATTGTTTTAACTATTTAAGAACAAAGAGTCTGCTTCATTCTTTGGCAAACTTTATCCAATTAGTTGTCCCCTTATTTTAGGCATTGGGACCCATTGGGTCTAGATAATCAATCTAGTTTATTAAAACAATCACAGTTCCCAACAGTTCTCCTTATAATGTTAACTATTATGGCTAAATGGGTTCACCAGAGACATGAGCCCATTTAGTAAAATTGCCTTGTATTAGACAAAGTAAAATAACAAAGTAGAGCACATGCCAGCTAAATGGGTTTACAAGAGAATATGCATATAATCTGCTGAACACATTAATGTTTCTCCTACACTTCTCTGTGATGTGTAAATTGGCATAACAGTAGACAGAGTAAAATAACAAAGTAGGACATTGTGGCTCGACCCAGTGGCAGACACTTTGGGAAAAAAAGGGGGGGAATTAAGTTACAACATATGACCACATTTAGTAGCCGGTAATCTTAGTTCTTTCAACTTTCTTGCCCTAAATTTCATGCAATACTGTATGTAGTGATAAATTTATCCATGGTTGGAAAATTGTTGTAAGTTATAGCTTTCTTACACTGTTATTCACGTATCATTTAAAGGTTTTCGCCCCCCCCCCCCCAGTGTCCACCACTGGGTTCACCTACTCATTTCAACACACTTCAGGAAACAGCTTGTGGTTTCTTTCCCATTCGTGATCTGTGTG
>CACRXK020004008.1:17327-33541 GCA_902702795.2 Paramuricea clavata
TATTAACATTATTTTCAACCTACAGTAATCTGCTTGTTTTGTTTTGTCAAGTAATATTTTCTAATTACAATTATTTATAGTACATTATGTAATATTTACAACTATCTTGTTCCCCTCCATTTAAAAGTGTTATTGTTTTAACTATTTAAGAACAAAGAGTCTGCTTCATTCTTTGGGAAACTTTATCCAATTAGTTGTCTCCTTATTTTAGGCATTGGGACCCATTGGGTCTAGATAGAGGGCCCCCTATACCTCTTCACAATATGCTTTCACGTAAAAATATTTTGCCTTTTCACGAGTCACGGATTAAGAAAATCATCGATCACGTTTCACGGCTAAGTAAAATAAGCCCTTCACGCTTCACGCAAAAAGTATAGGGGGCCCTCTAGATAATCAATCTAGTTTATTAAAACAATCACAGTTCCCAACAGTTCTCCATATAATGTTAACTATTATGGCTAAATGGGTTCACCAGAGACATGAGCCCATTTAGTAAAATTGCCTTGTATTAGACAAAGTAAAATAACAAAGTAGAGCACATGCCAGCTAAATGGGTTTACAAGAGAATATGCATATAGTCTGCTTAACATATTAATGTTTCTCCTACACTTCTCTGTGATGTGTAAATTGGCATAACAGTAGACAGAGTAAAATAACAAAGTAGGACATTGTGGCTCGACCCAGTGGCAGACACTTTGGAAAAAAAAGGGGGGGAATTAAGTTACAACATATGACCACATTTAGTAGCCGGAAATCTTAGTTCTTTCAACTTTCTTGCCCTAAATTTCATGCAATACTGTATGTAGTGATAAATTTTTCCATGGTTGGAAAATTGTTGTAAGTTTTGCTTTCTTACACTGTTATTCACGTATCATTTAAAGGTTTTCGCCAACATGCCTTTGTATGAAAAATGACGACATTTGGGAATGTACTTCAACATTAGTGAATGGTAGACTTCAAGATCGCCGGTATGATGAAATTCTGTGAGTTTTTCAATATCTTTTAAAAGTATTTTATTGAGAACCACCCCTTCTAGTGCTACCGTATGCTGCAGATCCATCCTCTAACCATTTTGTCTTCCTTTCCATTCTTCTAGAGAGATGCCCATGTCCACACATTCGAAAACGCTTGCCATTCTTCCATCTGTGTTTGTTAACCACATGATTCAAGATGGAGACCCATTTCTCATGTAAAACTTCAGCAACACCACCACAAGTCTGTGAACACCACCACAGATGATTGGACACAGGTTGGATCCATTTAAGAAGCGATTCATTGATCTTTGTCTTAGCTTTCTTCCCCAATTTTTTTTTAATCCACTTCGACAGATGCCACACCTCATACTGATGGATTATGGAGGGGTATTTCTTCCTCATCTCTGATGTGATCTGGGTATGGCGATCAGTTGACAAAGATCTTATATGGACATTTTGGTCAATGACTTTGTTGAGTGACCTTTGACAGCCTTCATTCTCCATTGCATTAGAGGAAGAAACTTCCGAGACTTGCACAAGGGAGAAATCTATAATCTTCCCTGAATCTTCGTCCATCAAAGTGTATGTACCATATTTAGCACTATGACCAGGACTATCAGATCGACCATCACCGCATAAATTGGCTGCAGTATTCTCCTTTTTTATTGTTTCAATTACATCCTTCCGTTGTTTTTCATAGGCATTGTTGATGACTGGGAAAACAATCTTATCCTGCACATCGTAAAACTGGTCTTTATTAACAAAGTTTAAATTAAGTGCATTAGAAAATTGTTTCATAGATTCATAGGATCCCCCAGTAATGACAGTTGCAGCAGGAATCAAAATGTTACCAGCTGGCTTGTTATCTATCTCTGGTTGTGATCTCCAGTGAAAGGTATGGTTGTTACAACATGTTGCTTTGATTACTACCATGCTACCAGTGTTGGACTTTTCAATCTCACATAGAGAACCACACGTGTTACAGTTGATAAATAGCTGATCAAGCATACTTTCAAACACAATAAATTTTCTTTCATTTTTTTAGTTCTTCCTCGTCAGACTCATCACTAGTGTCTAATTCTGAGCAAATATAATCGTCGTCACATCTGATGTGTCATCCTCACTGCTACTGCAAATGTTCACAATCTGTTCAGAATCAGATAGTGTCATGTTTGTGTCCATTTCTTTCCTGACAACTGATGTTGAAGGGGAGGTGACAATAGGACCATTACAATATAGAGCATGGATAGTGGATGATGTTTGTCATTTTGTTTCCATCGGTGTTGAAGGAGGAGTAGGAACTGGACAACTGTTATTTATATTGCGAACAGTAGAAGAATTTTTTTTATTTTTAGATTTATTTTTACGTTGGGCAAGAGTTTGTATAGCAATACTCCGTTTTAATATTTTTTCATACTGGACCTCTGCATCCAACAAAATCTTCAAATCTCACTGTGTTTCTGCATCGTGACTTGACGTACTAGGTAGTTCTTGTTCAATACATGTATTGCCCATTTCATGCTCTTCGCTGTTTATTGTTAGTAGGCTTGCTACTTCCTGCAAAGAAATCCACGTTTTTTGCCACTTTTAAATTAAAATAGTCCAAAAACGTGGCTACGCGGTGGACCATTTTAATTCATTATTAAAGTACTTATGGATCAAACCGTAAATCCTCTATCCCCCCCCTGCATTCATGTTAATGACTAGATAAATAATTTACCCCGGACGCTAATAATGTTGCTTTTCTGTGGTTTCATATTAAGCTATAACCCTATTCTATTGAGCCCACCTTGGGACTACCCCCCTCCCCATCCAACAGACCTGAAAAGTAAAGCTCTGGCATCCATAATAGAGAATATACAGTAAATTAGTAATTGCCATCCCCTACCATAACCTTTATAGATTTTGCAATCTAGTCTGTTCACACAGAAAAATACATTTCTACAGTAACAGAAATTACCTCGTCTTTCGCAATTTTCTCTCTGCTTTGTGCCCTCTTATATGATAATTTGCGTTCTGGTTTGCGATGTAAAAACGGAAATATCGATGGAACACTTCCAGATTTTAGAGCATTTTTCCCTTTCATGCCAAATAATTCTTTAAGAGAACCCTCAAAACAATCTGGGGTAAAATGAGCACTGCAAACATAGCACGAATTAGCTTTTGGCAGGTTGTCACGACAAACACGTCTGAGCCATGTTCTTCGCATTTGCTGATCATTTGGCAAACGATGATACGATATATCACTCCCTTTTGTCTTCTTTGAACAATTTGTGCAACCAGGAATCGTGCAGTACGGCATTTTTCCGAAATAAGTCTGACTTCCCCTTTAAGTAAAATCTTGTAGAAAACACACTCAAACATGAAACAAACTTCCTTGACGATAACAGCAATGGTACATATCATGAACTATGTATTTATTAAACTACAAATATTGACTATAAAATGAGTTATAACTTATCTGAAACAATTTAATACTGTATAGGTGACAACTGTCCTCGCATCAAACTTTTATATAACGTCCAGTTTAGATATAGCTCGGCAGTCTATTTTACATTGAAACACACGGCTGCCTCATCTTGGTTGTTTTTAAACTATTTTTGACATGTTCTGTAACGTCTGTTGTTTACTTTTCAACTTTGATTTCAGTGATAAATATGCTGAAATAATTAGATTCAATAACCAGATTCAATGCCCCCCGTTACCCCGGAAAAGCTGGGCTTGTCTTCAAAGAGCTCGATGATTCACCGAGACGTTTCCTTGACTGGCGCTGGTGCACTTCCGCCTCTGGTTTGCTTTTGTTGTTGTTTTGTACCACTATAATCCTTTTTCGCTGCAGAGACCATCGTTCAGCACTTGTCTTGATTTTATCCGTAATGGAAAATTTTCACGGATAATGCTCAAATTTTCATCCGCCAGTTCGAATGTGCATTCAGCTGGAGAAATGTGATCGTTTAATTACATCAGTGGATGCTGACATGGTGAGAAATTTTTTGATTACTTTTTTAAAAAGACTTATGAAGACATATTTGTCATTTTGCATAGCAACAAGCTTAGGATGGATAGTTATCCAATGGATAGCTATCCACTCTGCTATTCATGCATCATACAATGCATTCTTGTCCAACGAATAACTACTGAGGCCAATTAATGCTTGGCTCTTGCCTGGCTCTGCCCATGCTTGGCTTGATATCTCCATGCGAGTTGCACACATGATTAAACATATCTGGCGTGTTGCTATTTTAGTGAGTTTTGGCGTTCGAATGAAACTGAAATTGAATAAATATTTGCTGTTGGATTATGTTAGATTCATATATGTCCAATATAGCCATCGGTTGTCAGGTGGTGTAAGATGGTGTCAGATGCTTTGTTTGTCAGACGCTTGTAGTGTGGTGTCGGATGGTTCAGCTGAACAGCTGTTGTCAGGTGGTGCAGATGGTGTAAGATGGTGAAAATGGTTTATGGTTTGTGCATATATAGTTTTGCCTTGTTCCTTCAAAACCACGTATATATCAATGAAACCTACCAGACAAATGACAAATAGGCCGTCGTCTGCCATCGAAAAATGTGCCTTCTTTCATAAAGTCACGGAGGAGCATGCCAAATTGAATATTAAAGGAACCCCCCAATCATAAATGTGCACAAGATTGAGAAATCGATGTTATTCCGTCGATGACGTAATCTATAGTAATGAAAAATAAAAATCTTCGAATTTTGAAAATTTTATAATTCCATAAAAAAACTATATTATACCGACCACCTTCAGACACTCGTTACTGAGATATTGCTTACCAAAGTTTAAAAAAATGCTGAGTCAGCATTTTACTGATTTTAGACATTCTTATCTACCGTGTGTCATTTAGGGCTACATTTTGTGCAATGTAAGCAGTTTTAGTGGCCAGAAATCTGTGAAATGTGAGTGAACGACTAAAGATTCAAATTTTCTTATAAAAGTTAAAGTTGAAGTAATACAATGCATCTATCCATTTTAATATAAAAGTTAATAATGTAAGCATCTACAAAAATTCATGACTTTGAATGAGAATTGACAGTGAATAGTAATCATGGCCAGAAATCACGGACATGATTTATTCTACTTCGCAATTTGCATATCACGTTGAAATATGGCTTCTGGAGTAAACAGTAAATTAAAGGCGGTTTACACGACAAGCGTATTGGGCACGGCACCCTGAAAATGGACACCGTGCCAAAACTCCCACTTCGCTATTTACTCGTTTACACGACAACTTTTTGTAGACACGTGCACATTTTTATAACAAGCACCTTGCCCATCGGAAAAAAGCACCTCTACTTTCCGTTTACGACGGTATATTTTAAAGAATAAAGATGTTGGACAGAAATAGAATTATATATTTATATTTATTGGAATGAGCCGAAAATCGATGAAAAAAATCATTCAATACTAGAAAAGTACTTTAAGGGCTGTTCATATGCATGGGCAATTAAAAGTTATGTCGGTTAGCAAGAAAACGTTTCGGCAAGTTTACAAGCGAGATCTCGCCTTGGTATGAAAATAATATAAAAAGTTAAACTGCGTTCATATGAGACAGAAAGTTTTCCGGTGTACCGAGATCTCGCTTGTTGACAAGCCAGATCTCGTGTTCCTATGGGAAAAATATTATCCCGTTAACTTTCCCGCTTAAGCCAGGCGCACACACTGCGATTTTAGTCGGCCGATTCAGGTTTAGATGGATGTTTTCAGCAAAAACAATCAGTGATAGGATCTGTGGGCTCATCTACATCGCCAGATTTGCCAATATCATACACCTAAACCTTAAATTGGCCGACTAAAATCGCAGTGTGTGCGCCTGGCTTTAGCGGGATAACTTTCTGTCGTGCATGGCAGCAACTTTTCAATTAAATTGATGTTCAGTGCTACGTTACAGCCGGAAACTTTACCCGGCTCGATGTCGAACACATTTTTATTTTTTTCGAAACTGAGTTTGGGGACGGCACCGCTTGCTAGATGTGCCGTGCCTAAAATTTTGGGCACGGGTGCCCATTTTTAGGGGTGCTATTGTCAGTGACATTTTCATCTTCCCATTCCATTTCACTATCACTCTCGCTATGATCACCGTCCCAATAAAATTACTTAACATTTGATCATTCACTAAATCTTCAGCTGAAAGACTTTCAGTGTAAACAATTTCACTTCTGTTTCGAATTTTAGGCGTATAAAATACAAGCTGTGGATACAACTTTTTCAGTCTTGCTTTCAGCCTAAATTTTGGAAAACGTCTTGCGTCAACATTTTCAATTTGACAATTTTATGAATCTTTCATACAAATAAGACATGTACTCTATTTTCTTCTGCTTGACAAGAGGGTCAATTACATCTTTGCAAAATTGCTCAAAGCCAACAGCATAATGAAGAGGCGATTCTGTCTCAGTGCAATTTTTGGTGTAACTTTTGTAACTCTCCTGGTGATAACGTACCACACAATCTTTATCACGTATTATACGAAGAATTTTTTCATCCTTTTTAGCTGTTAATAGTATAGGATAGAATAGAAACTTTATTTCACGACGGAAAACGTATTAACCATAAAAGTTATCTAACATACGGCCCTAGCACTATTTTGATATTTACAGGCATAAAAAGTATTAAAGATTACGACTATTTACATATGAGAAAAAATTAATTAGCCGCAATGAATTTTACGAAGCATTCCTGCATTTTCCGTCTCGCATAGTATTAAAGACATTCTCTCTCGTTTTGCAGATTTCTGAAAGAAAGTAATATATGTTTGAATGTTCAATGTTTATACTGAACATATTAATAAATTTGTGTAATTTATAACGGCCAGTAAATCGCCATGCAGTCAAAATAACCGGTCAGCACTATTCTAGCTTGGTTACAAACTGTTTTTGACGGGTCACTAATGCCCAAAAGGCCAACTAAAGGAAGCAGTAAGTGTGCAATTTTTGTATAGCTAAGCTTGCAAATGCGACCAGAATATATAGAATTTACATTCTTTTCATGGAGAACGAATGTTCGCGTAATTCGTAACTACTAGACGCTCTTGCAATGAAATTATATGTACCTGCCATGAAATATACAATCTTTCTCAAACACTTCTGCAGAGACAATCCTTTTAAAATTATGTCAGAGGGCATAAAAATGACAAAGCGCAAAAGCCGTATTTCGCTGATCGTTGTCCGTTGACCGGCCGTTATAATTTGTGAGCCCTACATGACAGGGGTTTATACATCTGCATGCATTTCAGCCAAAAGTATCACAATTTTGGGAATATAGTATCAGTGTACCATATTATTTTGAAATAATCTTTCTCACGTGGTGTCCATAAACGTGAAAGGCTGATATAGGAATAATGTATAAGTTGCAAAATACTCACCATTACAAACTGATCAGTATCCTCACAAATGATACACTGGACTGGCAATATATACTGACTATACTTGCCTGATTTGCAGCATTGTGGCACGACGTCTTAAGTCGCATTGATATTCGTTGGTCATTAGGGAGTGGTCATTATTTATGGGGAGGGGGTGTGGGAAAATGGAGGGAGGGGGCAAACGAAGTTTACCCTTATAAATAGGGGGGTCAAAAAAGTTTTAACACAGAGAAAGGGGGGGGGCGTCAAAAAAGTTTTTGAACTTAAATACCATGTCTAGAGTTTCAGATTCGATCTATAAAGCACAATGTAACGCTGTATATCCAAAAATCTGCTTCAGAAAATGCTCACAATTTCAATGCTCACAATTTCAGTATTATGTTTCATTGCTGTTAATTTTTCAATCCACACTGGGGGGGGTCAGAAATGTTTCTACTTTTATGAGGGAGGAGGCACAAAAAGTTTGTCTTCAGTCTGGAGGGGGGTGGGGGGTCAAAAAATGTTCAATCCTTATTTTCCCCATTTACCAACCCCCCTCCCCTCCCCATAAATAATGACCACTGCCTTAGATGCTGCTAGTTGTGTTGACCAAAATTTTTCTTCGGCTTTCTTGATCTTATTTTCGTCACAAGTTTGCTTATAACAATTTCCGTGCATATACCATTTGATTTCTCTCGTGCCAATAAGTCATATTAAGTGCTCATCTGAAAAGAGTTCAGGACTTTTTCTGCACATAGAAGCCTTATTTCCTTCTAAATTAATCCATCTTTTATGACAAGATATCACCTTGTTTAATCGCGTTTGCGAAATCAACGATGTGGATTGTCTTACATGTTCAAAATGAATTAAACAGTGAAATTCGATATTTTCAATATCAACATCGCCCGCCATTTTGAGGCTATAACCATGGCAACAACTAACTTTTTGCTGACAAAGCGAAAATGAGATTCAAAATGGCCGCCAAGCGACAAGCAAAAATCCACTTATTTTAAGGACAATGTTCTTCAAATTGTGCAAAGTTATTTCCGGGGGGTTTGCTGTAAAAGATATACAAGGTGAAAACAGATATTGCGATATGTGCAGCGGAACTGCAAGATAGCAAGTGGCAGACGACGGTCTAAAAAGCGTTATGGCTAATTGTGCATATATAGTGTTGCCTCGTTCTTTCAAAACCACATATATATCAATAAAACCTACAAGACCAACGACAAAAGCATTATGGCTAATTTTACATATATAATGTTGCCTCGTTCTTTCAAAAACACGCTTCGTATATAGTAAACTGCAGTAGCAAACGCGTCAACACATTACTAAACAATCTTGGACAACGTCAAAAATTGTGTATTTATATGTTTCATATGTATACATGCTTATATTCACGTTGACATTTTAGGCATTTTCAGGCAGGAAACTATAAATTATAACAGTTATAACATGCACTAGTGGGCTGTAACACAGCCATGCTATGTCAATGAGAAATACATGCATAAGCCAGCAGGGTTCTTGTTTTAATCTTGTGCGCACTTTATATAACTGAATGTAGCAATTCATTGCATTATTACCTTTTACTGCTTCAGATTCGGCCGGAAACTACAATGACAAATAGAAAACAGCAGGCATCTCAGTCTAAAGTAAAACACTACGAAAATCATGTGTGTAATCTTTGCAGAGTTTTCAAACAAATTTAACTCCCAATTACAAAATGCAAATTTCAATATACAGTACAAAGTGTGTTTCAAACTCCTTGAAAATATAATATATAAAAATGTTTGACATGTACAGTGTGGCTATATATACTGAGCACGGAACTGAACATATATACATGCATAGACTGTAATACGAGAGAGCGGTGTGGTGCATACAGCGCCTCCGATGCGCTCAATTATGTGACGACTTAAAACTATAAACAGAACAAAACGACGAATATATTTACTATCGCAAGCAAGTATAATTACATCATTTTCTAATTTACTTTAAAGCGTTAAGAACTGTCAGAAAAGACAGCAATACAATAGCCTATATTATACTCGTTTTCAAACCGTCATAACTGCCCATTTTGTAATTTATGTCATCAAGGACAATTATAGGGCTCTATAGTTGCGTAAAGGCTTCTATGCTCAATTGTACAAGGAATCTATAGGCCACATATAGACGTTTTTCGTATATACATTTAGTAACGTTGTCAAGGACAATGTGCCATTGACTAATTGATTGTACATGTTTAGCCGCCAGTGCTAATAGCGACTATTTTGAGTTAGTAACCAGAGCCACGAGGATTCACATCGAGTTATGATTCGAGTCACCGGAGGACTCGTTACAGAATAGATCGTTTTACTGGGATTGCTCCCAAATATAGCCATGCATTTTCGATTCAGTTTTGGTGACGCCACGTGCGAAATTTCAAAAAGTCTGCACTTGAGTTCTAAAGCTTTTAAAACGCTTTTTCTATTGGGTTTTATATCCCCATAAAACTTTAAATCGATAAAGCAGATAATAATGTTGATGCAACCTCATTTTCTAGTAACTACACATTGAATCAGAAGGAAAAGTTATAAAAAATACGGCAGGTATTTTCCGTGGGTGGCGGGTAGCGGGTGACGGGTAGCGGGTGATGGGTAGCGGGTGCCGGTAGTTCTCGTAATTCACATGTTGAACACATAGAAAAATTTACACAACCTCGTTCCCAGGGCTTTCGTATGAGGGCGAGGCAGAGAGACGAGAAAGCCCTGGTCTGGGCCAGTCAATTTTGCATTCTGATTGGCTAACACCATATTGTCTAAAAATAGCTGAACTTGACAGTTGACAATAACAATTTCAACATATGTATTTTTATGATTCTTGTGTGTACGAGTGTATTTTGCAAAATAATCTTTCAAAGTAATAAGTTTTCGGTTTTCCCGACTGCATGATTTAGCTACTTTCAGCTCGGCCGGTTACAAAACTCAAAAGCTATGTTGACGTGAGCTGTGATGTTGAAACGTCTACTTTATAGTCGGTAGACTACTGCATAGTTTTCCTTGTACAGTATTTATAATGTAGTGCAGATGTCTGATGAAATACTATGCGTATTGCATTGTAGTAATATTTTAATTTACAATATTCTGTACTGATCGACACAAATAAAAGAAAGACAAACAATTAAATGAAACTATAAAATTAATTTAGGCCCGGTTTACTTAATAGCTCTACGCCTAGGCCGATGTAGTCTTAACAAGATTTGTCACGCCACCGAGTTTTACAGTTTCAGAATACCCCGAATACTTGAAAATTGCGACCATACGATAAAATAAAACAAAGATTGTGAAAAGGGATAAAATTTGTATGCAAGCATTGGTGTCCGGCGATCGAAGCGAACTGTATATTCCTGTACATGCAGCGTAAACAGGTAATTAATACCCGAGGTTTTATATTTGTGTTTATTTATATCAAACTAAGTCAGACCTAAGAGCATAATTATTTAAACCAAATATTAAAGGCAATAGCCATGTTGTTAAAGATGAGAGAAACCCAAATTTCGTGTGTATCACAACTTGGAGACGCCTAGATCCAGCTTGGAAATCATCTTCAGATACAGTTGTGCCTTTGGCTTTGCCTGTCACTGTGTTTGAAAATCTCCAGAAATATCGGTATTTGTGCCAAACTTCGCTACACTGTTTATTTGTTTCGAAGACTTGTATATAATTTCCAGTTAAGAATATCTCGCCACTCCTTGACGAGTAGCTGTCAAATATATCCATATTTTGGTAGTCACGTGACCGGCCCAGACCAGGCTTTCTCGTCTCTCCGCCTCGCCCTCATACGAAAACCCTGGGAACGAGGTGCGTAAATTATCCTATGTGTTCAACATATGAATTACGAGAACCACCGCCACCCGCTACGCACGCGCTACCCGTCACCCGCTACCTGCCGTCAAAAATAGGTCACGATGGTCGCTTGCAAAATGCCGCTTCTCTCTGAAATGGCTTCCTTCGCGGGAAGCCATGAAATTGAAGTCCTAACAAAAAACATAGTTTAGCAGTTCTTTTGGGCCCATAGCTGACTTATTTATCATGAAATCGCTTCACTAGACCATTTTTAATAATGTCTATGGGAAACTTTGTTATTTTCTGAACTAAAAGTATATGGTTTTGAGGTGTTTGTTTTATAAGATAGCACGCACGACAAAATGGCACTAATGTGGTTTCTAATGTCTGACAAACAACCAAATATGAAAGTCCTTATTTCACCCTTTTATAGCTATGTTGAATACCTGAATATTAGGTTATCTTTTTCATTTGAGCATACAGATAACATTTCTACACAATTAGTCCTTATGAAAGCTTATTTCAAACTAAAAAAGGCGATTGTTTTTTAGAGCCAGACTTCAAAAGAAAACGTGTGTCTGACATTTTATAGCAGCCTACATTGGCGCGGAAAAATAATTTTGGCTAAAAACCGTTTCTTTCCAAACAGAAACATGAGAAAATTGAGCTAAAAGACTTAAGGCCTGATTCCACGAGTGCTTTTTCTTAGCGAAATGCGAAAATTTTCACGCGAAATAATTGTACGCATGCGTGATGAAGACAAATAAGATTTCGCGAGAAAAAAATTCGCGAGTAGAAGTTCAGTCTACTCACTGCGAAAGCGAAAAGTAGGGAACCAATCAAATCATGGCAATTTATCCAAATCATGTTTTTCAAACAAAATGGCGGACTCGCAAAGGAGCGATGTATTTGTTCTGGAGTCGGAATCACAACTTTTCAACAGTATTATCAGCCAAGAATTAAACGAACACGATTCAGATGATGAACAGAGTAGTTTGCAAAGCCAGCAAATGATGCAGGGTGACCAAACGATGAATACTTCCGCATCATCTGAAGCCCAAGGCGTGCCTATAAACAATTTAATTCTTTATATAAGCTTAATAGCTTATGGACGCTGATCCACACTGGATCAAGCTCACCATATTTACTCCTATTACAAATTTCATATTAGATATTTTACAAAGGTAAAATAGAATTGTGTTGTTGGTAAAATTTCTAACAGGCATAGCTATTGCTATAAAAATATTACAAACTGAAGAGAATTCCCCTATCAAGAAAAGTTATTAAATATAAACAAGAAAGGCACAAACCTTTGTATAGGCATTGTATGATAGCATGTAAAATGTAAACAACGCAAAGATTTATTCTTACAATACAAACGTTGGCGTCGAAAATACTGATAAACAATAATTATTAATATATTGTATTAATGCATGTCTGTTTCTATAGATGTAAATTCAATTGATGTGCTGGAGGTGATTGTAAATGAAGTGCAGGCGCATCCAATACTGTGGAGTAGACAAAATCCAGATTATAAACGGTCAGACAAGAAGCAAATTGTTTGGAGTGCTATTGCTCAAAAAGTAGGGCTGGAAGGTAATGATCTTTCAAAACGTTTGCGATGTATTTCAAAAAGCCTACTCTTGTATTTTACTGCAAAATATGTAACTATTTACCTAAAAAGTTTAAAAGGTTTACTCTGCCATCCAGTGAAGGGGGGGGGGGGGCTAATGTCACCTATTTAAATTTCACCTGGTAATATAAAGCATATGGGATGTGAGGGTAGGGCTTGCCTGTATGTTTAGGGAAATGTTATCAATGCTATTCTTGTTGTTAAACTAAATGCTGTACTATGCCTACATGATACATTTTATTTATCTACAGTGGAGAAAGTGAAGTTAAAGTGGAAGAATTTATCAGATGGTTTCAAGAAATGCCTAGACAGGAAGAGAGATTTAGAAAAAAGTGGCAGTGGGTATTCAAAACAACCTACCTACCTGTCGTTTTTACAACCAGTTGCTGTTTCTACGAGATTCTATCAGCAATGTTCAGGTGAGGTCTATTTCACCTGCTACCCCATCCCCCTCTGAAAAAGTTCTACCTGAACCATCAACACATGTCGAGTCAAATCCTGGCAATAAAGCTTCTCAACAAAATCAGCAACAGGCAGTACCCCCCACAGCACAACCACCAGCCAAACAAAAGTTCCAATTTCCACAAGCAACTGTTATCCCAAAAAAGAAAAAGAAAGTTGTACTTGATCCAGTTGAAGAATATTTAATAAAATCAATTGAAAAAAATGAGGAAGAAAATAAGTTAGTGCCAGCAAAAAAAGAAGATGCAGATGAGCAATTTTGTCAAAGTATTACCCATACATTACGGCGACTTGGAGAGCAATCAGTGAAGAAAAACCAACTGGCAAAAATAAAAATTCAGCAGTTGCTCTTTGATATTGAGTTTGATGACTGAACACATCACTTATATGATTGTGTTATGTTTCAATAGGTAAAACATTTTGTTCTGCAACAACAAGTCTTAAATATATATACATACAGTAAATATATTCATTTTTACGTTTTTGTTTACATATTAGAACATACAAATAAAACTAATGAAAGTAAACTTATTTTCTTTTTAAAATACATTGTAGTCAGGGTCATTCAGAGGGGGGGGGGGGATTTGCCCTGAGCCTTAGTTTCATGGGGGAAGCAAAAATGAAAAAAAAGAGAACAAATTTGTTGTATAAAATATATTTTTGCTGCCAAAACTAAATTTCACTGAATGGCCTTTATGTATATGTATTTCATCTGCATACATTTGCCATTGCCAAGGAACTTCACCAACAGGTGTGCAGAAGTGTGTTGCAAAACTATCACGCACATCTTTTGCTTTCTTGCCATAGTTATTTGAGCCAACATTCTTAACTGGGGCAAAACTTGTATCACCATGAACAATACTTCGCCATTCCCCATCAAGTTTTTTACCATCAATTTCATGGTCAGCAAATCCAGCAGGGCAATAATGCTCTGTGCCATACTGCCTCCCAATCATAAAAAAGTTATGTAGTGCCACACATGCCTTTGTAATTGATTCAGTTGTTTCAACCTTTGCATGGATTGGTAGTCGAAATACACGAAACCTTGCTGCTAAGATGCCAAAGGCATTCTCTATAACCCTTCTGGCTCTTGAAATACGATAATTCGCAACTAACGTTTCCTAATATCCAATACAGTCTCTGCATAAGGCTTGATCATATTGTGACGAAGGGGAAATGCATCATCTGCCACAAATACATATGGGAAAACAGTTCCTGATGTGTCAAGAGCTCTGGGACACGGTAATGGGAAAATATCCTTAGTGATACAATACTCCCTTAGCTCACTGCAACACAATGCCTACCCACAACACTAGTCACTATAGAGCTACAACAGTTACTTATTGGAGAACTCAACGCAGAGCTGAAGAAGAAACTCAATTAACTATGAGTTTAATGTCAGGTTTGACTCTAAGAACATAGACATCCTTAGAGCTATCAATGCTCTTAATGCAGGTTCAGATACCAACTTGGACTTAAGTGAGCTAGATGTGCTACCGAATACCTTCAGCTGTCTCAACATTAACAGATCTATCCTCGAACTAGAAATCGAAAGAGTTGATTGAAGTTGATTAGCGCCTTGGTCTACCACCAATAAATCCAAAGAGGCTTCCAAACTTGACCACTTTAATGAGTTAAAAACACCATCTCGATATCAACCGCTTCAGTGGAAAAACGGGAAAAAGTATTTTCCGGCATGAATCATATCTGCAAGAAGCTGCGATCCAACCTTCATCCAGAAAGATTAAGTGATCTTTTATACATTTCGTTAAACAGAGATGTTGTTGATTTGCTGGATTTGGACGAAGTTGTAACAGTATGGGGAAACATGCACAATAAGTGGACTAAGGTCTAAGTCATTAACTAACTAGTCAAACTATATAAATTGAGAACTATTCATTATTTCATTTATTTGTTAAAAACTTTGTTAGTTTGTTACTATATGATTTTCATGATTTTGAAACATTCTAAGGAAGCTACTGAAAAGTTATACAACTATATTTTATAATTTTATACTACTATTCATTAATAATTATTAAATAATGAATAATAATACTTTGCAAATATACTGTGCTCACTAATTTAGCAAGTTACTAAAGTACTAGCAGGGCATTTGAGCATTTTATGTCTCATCCAGCTCAGGGACTTAAATACTTGATCAGTTGATCACATGGGAGGGGTCACAAAACAGGGTTATGGCGATATGCCTAAACATTATACAACAGCTAGGTCATCCCTTTTGGTAGCACACCAATGCACCCCCCCCCCCAGGAAAATCTGCACCCCTCCTGTCAGATGAGCATTGATCCGCCCCTGATATATACTGTATTTAACAAAGGAATTTCTTTATTTAATTTTCTTGATGACGAAATTAAAAATACCAAAACATATTTTTCTTTTAAGAGAAAAGCAAAATCCCTTTATTATCTAATTAATGTAAATCAATTATAAAAACCTTAGCATTAGCCTTAGAAATACTAATGATAGTAATGCACTATTTTATTTCTTAGTATTTTTTCATCTTTCAATTTGTTGTAAATAGTTTCTGCTTGAATTTCTTCTTTCATAGTCTTTAATCATTAGAATACTAAAACTAGGGGCCTTACTATAAAAGTCATAAAAGTCCAACAGGATTTCCAAAGGTCCCTAGCCCATTATACTACTGTAATTATTATTAGACCGACTGTACCCTATCTTTAAGCTCCATTTGTCATGATTCGTCACTCAGCAAGTACCGTAAACAGAAGCAGTCAACTGCTTCTATTTATGGTACTTGCTGAGTGATGAATCATAATGAATAGTGCTTATGCAAAAAACAATAGAGATAGACTTCGGTATAGTATTCTGTGGTATCATGTAGACATAACATGTAATGTGAAATATAGAATACAGCATGGTCACAACATTAAATTATTATAAAATATGCGAGGTTTTTTAACATAAGCTGATAATCTGTAAGTTACTA
>CACRXK020004009.1:0-33529 GCA_902702795.2 Paramuricea clavata
CTATACAGTATTATGGCACGTTGCATAATTGCATAATCTTAACAACGTGCGAAAACACACACAAAAAAGTACCAGTAAACGAAAATGTTCTTTAGAATTGCATCTCATTTTCACTCATCATTTAACACAATGATTTGTGTAATCTTTATATCGCCATTTTTGTAATCTTTATATCATTTAGTACCACTAAATTGTAAATTTCGACATACTAAAACGCTGTTTTCTGACCATCAGAATTCTGTCAAATCTTCCCCCAAAGTCCAGGAAATGGCATTTCAGAGACTCTAAATTTAAAAATTTCCTCGGGTCTCTTCGGCCCTCGCTTCGGCTTGTTTTTAATAAGAATAATGTCAAATGTTTGTCCCAGAATTACTAGAATAAACCCCAACAAAATTTAGAATTTCTAAAATATCTTATTGTACCTCCCCTCCCCTACGCCAATTCAGGGCACTTTGGAGAGCCCCCCTTGTTAACATTCCAGGACTACACCACTAATAGGCCTATAAATTTCATTTAAAGGGCCCTACAGTCATTTTTTAGTCGAAAGCCACCTTAAGTAGGGGACTCCACGGAGATTCGTTTGGCTGTATCTTACATGCAGTATCCATGAGTATGAGTACTTTCGCACACAGAAAACGCATGCATACTGTGTTGCGCATGTCAAGTAGCGACAATAACAAAAAATGTAAACAATACTTACTTGACTAAAAAATTACTGTAGGGCCCCTTTAAAAAAAAAATATTTCCAACCATCAAGTGAGAAAAAAAAAATTTCTTCTATAGGTGTACAAAAAAAAAATATATTGCCTCTTAGCCCCCCCCCCCCCCATCACTTTTCTAATGGTCCGTCCCTTAGTAACAATTGCGCAATTTTTTGCACGCTGACCGTGGCATCTTGTGGCTGTGATCGCAGCTTCGAATTTACGAATGTTTTCCGAACATATTCGGCACAATTTCGGCGGTTTTTATAGTTCAGTGTTTAACTGGATAATTATACTATTGAACAAGGAATATATTTCGGAAGTTTTTCCTGCTTTTAGCACGAAATTATTACGAAAGATATTATTCAAATTGTTTGCTATAGACCTATATTTGCTCAATTTTGCTGTATTTCAAATAAGTAATATATACTTCTTAAAAATGCGTTATGCAGTCTAATACAGTATCCAACAAAGGTGAACCCCGGAAAATCCTAGGTGGGAAAAATCTGACCATGGCTCGAGCCACTTTTGCCACGGTCTGGATCCGCGCCTGAGCATCGAATAATAAAGTGATTGAACGCAGATAAATAGTATTTTCATACCATACAAATAATAGTTCAACCAATATACAGTATATGTCATGTTTCATATAACTAAACATTTCTTCATAGTAACACGCTTGTGATTTACGCAATGCCAAACAGAAAATTTTGTTTTATTTGTTTGACTGTCAGAAAATGTAGCTAGAAAATTCAGACTGATTTACTTCTAAACAGGGTCGTGAAGGCGTACCAGGTAGTACGGGACCCCGTGGACAGTTCGGGTCAGCAGGAAAGAAAGGACGTCTAGGAAAAGGTGGAATTGATGGTCACAAGGTAAACACGTTGTATATATAGTAGCGCTATAACTGGCATATACCTATTTACCACTGTGGACAAATAAACGTCCATTAACAATAATTACATAGGTGATTATTGACAATTCTCCACGCTGATTGGTTGCCGTTGAGGTGATTATAAAGCGATAATCACCTAAGCGTTTTTCAAAATGGCGGCCGAAGCCGTTCTGTCAATTAAATGACGAAGAAATCACCTATGAAATTATACTAAAACAATTTTTCACCTCAGGCTCGATGATTATCGTGATTAAAAACCTCGACTTCGTCTCGGTTTTTATTCACCGATAATCACCTCGCCTTCGGCGAATAATTTTTAATTTGAAACAATATTTGGCAAATTAAATTAAGCTACTTACGTAATTCGTACTACACAACTTTTACCTAAAACTGTCGCATGCAACCTGCTTTCAGTTTGAGTTGTACTGACTACTGTGTAAATCAAACACACAACTCGCTTACGTTGTTGTAGTAGAGTTGTGTTCTTGATTTACACAGAACAACTCAAATTGTGAGCGGGTTGTATGCGACAGTTTTAGGGGAATGTTGTGTGGTGTAAATTAGCCTTTAAAGAAAGTTAATCCTGTTCCAACTGATCAATCATGTTCCAGAATCAAGTTTATTTGTTACATTTATTTTCATTTCCTTTCTACTTTCCACGAATCGTTGAATATAGTTGCTTTGCTTGCATTTCGTTAATAAATAATGGGGAAAAAACCTGATAGATAATTATTTTTCTAGGGTCGTGCTGGTCATCCTGCTAATCGCGGAAAGCGTGGTCGTGTCGGTTTAAGAGGGCAGGAGGGAAGCTCTGGGTTACGAGGAGATACAGGGATTACTGGGGAACATGGTAATCGGGGTGACATGGGACCTAATGGATTGCCTGGTGCCCCAGGTCACGAGGGACCCAGGGGTAAACGCGGAGATAAAGGTTCCATGGTAAGTGAATTTAATATACTATACTATACTATAGTAAATATGTATGTGATCAAATCCGAATATGAGGACTGGACTGGATTAATGGATTTCAATACCGAGCATTACGAGGCAAAACCGAAAACTACAGCTAACTGCATGACATCCCACACCCATATTCATGAGTCATTAATTTTGATCCAATCCTTAGACTGGATCAATACACCAGGTTTCATCATGTGAGGAAAATAAAGTATTAGGCTTCGCTAATTTACTCATGAATAATAAATGAGTTTGAAATATGTATGTTGAGTAGTATTTACAAAGCACGTGCAGTATATAATAAGACTATACAGTATGAATTTACCGGAACCAGGTACTCGGCGTACGTATATAAATATACCGAACAATCCTCCATACGAATTTCTCCATCATCTCTCGGTTCCATAAGTGGCCATGCACGTTGCAAATTTAGGCTGATGAGGGCACTAGAGGAACATTTAAGAGCTTGAAAAAGTGCATTGTGCACAATGTAAAGGCCAAAACACACCGAATTATCGTAGGGCCGTACGCAAGATTTTTTCACCAGGGGGCAGTAATACCTATATGCTGAAATTAAGTACCCAAATGTCAATGCATTGAAAGTCATATCAGTTAGATGCATGCTTTTGGCCGCCCCGTACAAAATGATACATTCTCTTTCACAAGATCATAAGCGCCATTTGGCTTAATAATTTATAATAACGTTATAAAATTAGTAAATAAATTGGGAGGGCAGTTGCCTCTGCTTCCCCCCCCCCCTGCGCACGGCCCTGAATTATTGTCATCATGATCAAGAAATTCCAAAAGATATTCGGCTTCTATAAACGGATAGAAGGCATTCCAGTTTCGTTCCAGGAATTCTTAGCTACTAACAATAATTTATATATGCTTTTAGGGAGACCCAGGTTCAATTGGTGGTCAAGGGAAGGAAGGACCTTTTGGAGTTGCGGTATGTGTACAGTAATTCTTTTTATCTGCTACACTACTGTACGATTTGCGATAATTGAAATATATTTTAAATATTCTCTTTAACAGGGAGGCGAAGGTTCTGAAGGATCACGTGGAGAGAGGGGCGACAAAGTAAGTTGAATGTTACCTGAGAATAAGATTATTTGCAATACACGCTTCCGGAAAGTACGGCATCTTGGCTATCGAGCCTCGTTTTCGTGATTGAAACGTGAAGTTTAATTAATGTCACATACACGAAAACGAGGCTCTGTAGCAGGGTTTTATATTCTTCTATAATCCCCCCCCCCCCTGGGGTGGAGGAAAAGAATCAAAGGGTCTTAGGGCTAGGGAAGAAAATCAAAGAAGAGTAGAACAAATGGAAAGGCAGAGGGAAAAGTAGAGAAAATTTCCGTGGGTAATTCGTGAAAATCAGTGTTTCCACTTTCCAAAATGATTTTTTCTAATTTTTTCCTAATGGAAAGTAACTTAAATAAATATGAAAAGCTTTACTGAGGATTGCAAATTTAGTAAATAATAACTTATAACTAGGTAATTTATAATTTAGGTATTTTATTCTATCTTGGGGAGGGGACAAACATACTATGTCACAGTATTACTATTAGGTACAGGCCTTTGAGGCACATGTCAGTCCTGTTACACCCCGTTAGTAACGACCACCGCCCTAATACCATTACCAAAGTCTGGGTCAGAAAGCGGAAGCAATCAAATATGCAGGCATTTGGTCGATTTCTTTTGGATCTTAACTGGAATGTACTTTCGCAGCTACCCGATTGTCAAAAAATGTGTGACCTGTTTTATGACATTATTCTCATGGGTTTGGATACAATTTTCCCCAAAAAATCTGTTAAACTTCACTGTAGAGACAAAGCGTGGATTACCCCTGAAATCAAACTCCTCATCTCCCAACGACAAAAGGCCTTTGCCTTGGGAAATACAATTGAATACAACAAATTGCGAAATAAAGTAATTCACGTCGTGAAACAGGCAAAGTCTAAATACTTCGAGTCTCAAGTGAATCATCTAAAAAATTCAAAGCCAAGGAAATGGTGGAGTGCTATTAAAAACCTAGCTGGCTTTTCTTTAAAGCCTGCCTTCCATTCTGCAGAGGTGAATGGAACTATCTTGCAGGGACGAGACTTAGCGTTCGCTGTTAATAATGGGTTTTTAGCCGCCACTAAATCGTTACCGCCGCTTTCAATTACTGATAAATTATCTGTGGATATATCTTCAGACCTGCGACCTATATCTCTGACCGCCACGCTCTTAAAGGTTCTTGAATCATTTCCATTTCAATGGATTATGGATACCATTAAGTCTCAGTTGGACCCAAAGCAATTCGGATCGTTAAAAGGCTCTTCTACGATAGACGCATTAATTAGCATGTTCCACTGTTGGTATTCTAACACAGACGGCAATGGCGAGACTGTTCGTGTTTTTCTGCTTGACTTTAGTAAAGCATTCGACAGAATCAACCACAAAATCCTGATAAAAAAGATGCAATTACTAAATATTGATAAATCCTTAATAAACTGGGTTATTGATTTCCTGATGCAAAGAAGACAGAGGGTGAAATTGGGTTCTTCGTTCTCTGATTGGTCCTTGATAAATGGAGGCGTCCCGCAATGTACAATCCTTGGCCCATTACTTTTCCTCATCATGGTCAACGATTTGGCTATTAACCACAAAGATAGATGGAAATATGTTGATGACACTAGTCTCTCCGAAACAATCGGTAAAGGTTGTCAAAGTAACCTGCAATCTGTTATTAATAATATCGATCAATGGTGCACGGAAAATGATATGATGCTTAATCGTTCTAAGTGCAAAGAACTAATTATCTCGTTCGCTAAGGACGTCCCTAATCTTCGACCATTGTTTATTAAAGATCACTGTATGTCCCCAGTTTTATCAGCAAAGGTTCTTGGTCTGTACTTTTCTTCTGATCTTAGTTGGAACTTACATGTTGAACACATAGTATACAAGGCATCAAAGAGACTTTTTTTCTCCGAGTGCTTAAACGCAGCGGTCTTGGAGGGAGTTCTCTAATTCAAGTCTATACCACATGTATACGACCTGTGCTTGAATATGCATGCCAGGTTTGGAACTTAAACTCCCCTGACTATTTAAAGGAAGAAATCGAAAGAATTCAGAAGCGAGCCCTACGAATAATATGTCCTGACCTGTCATACCGCAAAGCCTTGGAAGTTCATGAATTATCGTTGCTCTCTCAAAGACGAAATAATTTATGTAAATCCTATTTTAAGAAACTTCTCAACCCGGAAAATAAATTGAATGAACTTATCCCTAATAAACGCGAGGACTTACGTACTTACAATCTACGTAACGATCAGCATATTAACTTAATTAATTGTAAGACTACAAGATTTAGTAAAAGTTTTATTCCTTCTAGTATCGTATCATATAATGATTCATTTTAATTGTAATATAAATTTTAGTTTTAATATACCGTATATTACTATATGTATTAGTTTTACCATGTATTTTAAATGTCAACTCTGTACAATTCAGCTCTTAGCTGCCATTCAGATTTTGTAATAAATTCAATACAATTCAAAAAAAAAATAATAAATATACGTGCATGGTGGTATCTCAACAAAACGAAACAATCTTGTAGTTATTTCATCATGCAAACATACAAGGAAATTATAAGGTTATTTTTCCCCCTAAACAAACTGAGGTGAAAGAACAATGTCAGAGCGACAATACCAGCTCTCGATACATCACCTTTCATGTAGAAAATGAATATATATGCAGTTTAATAGCTTTCTTACTAAAGCCATGCAGGCCTATTAGATTTGGGCTTATTTACTTACAAACAGTATGATTCCCTAGCATTTCAGTTCCTGCACGCATTCTCTGATATATGTATTGTTGACTTTGAATACTAACATATAAGAAGGGCATTTTCTTATCCCTGCCAGTGAAAGACAATAGGGCACGACTTGCCCCCAATGCGTCCATAGTCTTGAATATATATGTTTAAAAACTGTAGTACATGTTGCTGCCCCAAATTACATATGTTTTCAACACTGATTATATCAATATGTGCATTTCTAGGGTGAAGTTGGTCCTCCAGGATTTCAAGGAAATCGCGGTGATAAAGGCCCAGTGGTAAGATATTCTAATCAATTACTATTTCATTAAACAAGGACGTTAGAAAAATACATTTCGCAACTATATAGTCCGCGTTATAGGCGTGTAAACGTCTGTTATTATTCTTTCTCACTTGTTCAGCAATTGGTTAAACAACGTCGTATTGCTTAATGAATATAAATAGGAATTTATGTGTATGAGTAGGATTTTGCTTTATTTCTTGTGTAGGGAGATAAAGGAATCCTAGGATATCGAGGAGGCCGAGGTGAAGAAGGGGATCAGGTAGACTTTAAGAAAAATTTCCTTTATTGAGTTTATTCAAACTGTGTAGTTCAGACTTGTCCCTTGTCGGAATGGGTACCAAGAGGTCTAGGCTGTAGCTACGAGAGAATAAGGCTAGCTGTGATACAAACAAAATCATGAATATATTTTAAACTTAAACTTTGTTTAAAATATTTTGCTAACCTTGGAGAGTAAACACTTCCAACGTAAATGTATGGTGTATATAACATTATCAGGGAATTTTTTGTGTTGGTATTGTGCACTCAGGTGCATGAATATGATGTTTGTGATGTTACTCTGAGTGTAACGCTCAGTTGGAAGAGCATTGGGCTAGTATTCCAAAGGTCGTAGGTTCGATTCCCACCATGGTCAGGCATATTTTTCACACTGAGAGTAACATCACAAACATTATCAAGAAAGTATTGTAATCATATCGTTTTTTAAGAGAACACAAAACAGCAAAAATAAAAAAGAATTTACCTCATGAGGATTTACTAATGAGGAAATATGTCGTGCGTGACTATTAAATTTATCTGAATATTCCTCAGTGTTTTTTTTACTCTTCTCTCCACTTCGTCTCGTTTTACTTTCTCTCGCCGCGCTCGGAACGGAGACTTTCCTTGGATCATCTCATATATTAGACATCCAAGACCCCACCAGTCTGGGGAAAACGTGTAACGTTCATTACCGAAAGTCTTCCTTTTAACCTTTATCCAGGGAGCAGTTGGTGCTATGGGTCCTGAGGGACCAGCTGGTCAAGAAGGTTTAAGGGTAAGATGAGCATCTACTACATATATGCTGTACATAATGTACTTGCGCATTACCATATTACGTGTCAAAATCAAATCAATTTATTCACACTATTTTAACATATATACATTATTAACTATAAGTAATTCATTTTTTAAGTATATAAAAGAAAATGATAAAATGAACGAAAATATTTAAAACGTGCACGACGGTTAAAGGAGCATCAGCTTTCGAGTTAACCACCGTCTACGTATGAATAAATAACTAAGCGGTTGAATTACATAATTCGTGTACAGTTATGATGCGCGATTAGTAGTTTTTGAACTTTACATAGAGTTTATGCATATTGCCACCTTGATAAAAATAAGCTATGCCAATTTCCAGGGTCAATATGGGGAAGCTGGTATTGATGGTCCAGATGGGGAAACTGGTAAAAAGGTACTGTACATGTAGGTGTTTGAAAGGCATCTTTTCTTTAGCAAACCTGCAATATTTTATGCATGCAGCTTTGTAAATACAAAGAATTTAATTCATTCCCAATTATGATTAATTCAATGGTGTGCTTTTTATGGTGTATGTGCAACTCATTTTTATAACAATAATATCATTGTTTTTCTACGGCAGTGATCTATTTATTCTTGCTCACTCTGCAAAACGTTAATTGGTGGAAGAAACCGAGTACTCTGTGAAATCTCAAGACTTTTGTTCCATACAAGAAAGCTAGTAATCTAGCTAGTGCAGAGGAGCGAGAATAATGAGCCCACAAATCATACTATACTGATGCAGTTTTTAACATGCATTTACAGTAAATAATTGCACGGCTTTAAGATTCATTACTGTACCCTGCAGTAAACCAAGGGTAGTAGAGAATTGTACAATAGCTAACCATACATTTCCTTTATAAATAGGGCGACGACGGTAGTAATGGTCTTCGTGGCCGTCATGGAGAAAAAGGTTTCAAGGTTATGCCAGTTTCTATAAAGTCGCAAAAATTAAATTTCGCAATATATGCAAAAACGACTGATTGGAAATTATATTAACTGCTTCTTATTGGAGGTTGTGTCATATTATTCATATTATTGGACTAGGTTGTGTCATATTATTGTTGTGTCTCATATTAATTCTTCAAATAGCTTTCAAATTTTAATGCTTAAAGTCTCGAGGATCTTAAAATTTAATGCGATAGTAAGTCATTTATTCAAGCAGATTGATTGAGCTTCATGGTGTTTACACCATTTTACTTGCTCATCAATGACCATAGACTTTTTCTAGAATATCATAGGGCATAAATTACAAACCGTTTGAGGACACAGAGATAGACTAAGTCGATACTTAGGTTAACATGCGGATTTGTTGCACAATCTGTGTCTTTTTAACCAATCGGAAAGCTGGTAATTTTGCCCTGATTTTTGTAATAGACAGAGAGAAATTACTTATGCTTGCTGTATCCATGATATGGCTGATGCATTTTAAAATTAAATCAAAGAATAATCACAATTGGCTTTCCAATCTGATACGAATATTGATCTATAAAATTATTTTAGACAAAGAAAGTCAATTGTAAAAGCGGAACCTGAGTGATGGGATCTAAGAGAATGTGTGATACCGCATGTGAGTATTACACCAAAGTAACACGGCCAAAACTTCCTCAAAGCCAATCAGAATTCTGTAATTTCTCCTGCATATAAGTTAGTGGTGCATGGTCATTTTGTTTTATGTAACGAAGCTGAACACCTTGCAATGAGCACCTAAAATTAGGGCAAAATTACATTTTTCTGATTGGTTGAGAGGACAACGGACTGCATGAGCCTTTGTGTAGATATTTTCTTGTACATGTTTATTTTCTCAACATATAAACTGCACGTAATCGACCGTTTCATCAATAGCGACACCATCTTGAAATCGCAATGCATTGTGCTATATTCAGGAAATGCTACTCTTATGCATTGTGCTATACAATGGAAATGCTACTCTTATGTAACACAGACACAATAAAAGGATTGGCAATGGATAGCATTTGAAGAGAGTTTTCAAAGTTATTCATTGTGAAAACATGTGCTGCAGTAACGGTCTGTGTTGCTAGATTATTCAGCTTTTATAGCCTGTGAAATTCATCCTATTCTCAATTTAATGATCATATAACTTTCTCTAACCTGTAATGTAGGGCTCTGATGGTTCCATTGGATTACATGGAAGCAGAGGGAAGAAAGTAAGAGTTATCTCAGTCTGTTAACATTTATGAAGTTGGATATAAAGTTACTGAACCAGGATCATATATACATAGCAACATGGGTCTTCATGGTGCTGGTTCCATAATATTAATATTCAGTTAAAGCAAGCGCCTCTTTTAATGCAATTATAACAATAATATATTAATACAGAGAGGTTAAATCTCTGATATTTAACAGCAGTACTGCAATAGTTCTTTTAGTTTGCATTTAAAATCCTTGTGTTAGAGCAGTTTTCTTCCTTTTTCAAAGGGCAAGAAAGGACGACCTGGCACTCGTGGAAGGAGTGGTCCCAATGGAGAAGATGTAAGATACTAAAAATAAATATTTGGGTTGAACTTCTGTCATTACCTCTTGCTCCTTGTGAGTGACATCGCTCTCTACTTCAGTAATAGTTATATTTTTTCTTTAAGGGAGAAAGTGGAGATGATGGTCACATGGGCTCAGCAGGTCGTGAGGTAATTTAGAGTATACAGAAGTTCTTTTGAAGAAGTACTGTAATCAGACAATTTAGAAGACTGCTTTTGAGTGAATGGTTTACCACGTTATTTATTCTGAGTGTTTTTATGTAAAAATGACGATTTTAGCATGGTATGTATCCAACCTGGTTTTTTGTGCCTCAGTTCTTATATAATGTAAGACATTCAGAGAATCGCTAATGAAAGCACACAACTTTAAATGCTCTTTAACTCTTTGATGCACAAATTCGGTCAGAAAATAAGTAGAAGGTTCTATTTCTCTCACAGGGTGTCCCAGGCCTGCAAGGTATTTCTGGAGTTATTGGACCTAAAGGTGAAGTGGTATGTATGTGGTTCTGAAACATAGTCAACGATTTAAAAAAAATAGTTTAGAGTTCGTTGTTTTCATTTTACACAAGACTGCAATGCACCCTTTTTCTAATGCAAATTTCCTCCACCTCTTCCTGGGAGCAAAAATTGGCACTCGGCAAAACACCTTGCAACGAGCACCTAAAATTAGGGAAAAATTACATTTTTTCTGATTGGTCGAGAGGCCGACGGACTGCATGACATTTTGTGCAGATATTTTCTTATCACAGTACTCGGTCAAATTCATATCCTGGACTGCTTAGGACTGGCGATGATGACTGGCACTAGTCCGAGTAATGACTTTTTCCCCCCAGGAAGGACTGGAAAAAGAAAGAATGAAAATGGCGTGCTCTGATTCAAAGCTATGTTTTGCAGAAATGCGCTCAAAAACTGTAACCCTGCTACCCACCTTGCTGATATTTTAAGGAAATGTCGGCGTAGTAAAAGTGGGCCACGTTTTTACAAAATCAGTTGCAAACTTCTTCACTACATACTAGCCCCATCAATAGGTTCTAAAGTTTGCTTTTTACTTTGTTTAATTGTGTCTGATTAGTATACTCTTTTCGAGAGCGAGTTTGTCCGTGTGGTATATGCAACCTGTGTGAATGCTGCTTCTTGTCCTATGTAGGGTACAGAAGGTTCACAAGGAGAAAAGGGAGGAATTGGTCCAACAGGGTCAACGGTTAGTTCCATTAGGCAGATTTAGAAAGACGACGAGACAAACTTGACGACGCGATCTCAATTACAGCTCAAGATTGAGATCTAAGGAAATTGAAGCTTTTTAAAATAACCTTATACAAACGGCGAAGTTCAGGAAAAACGATCCTGTTTCTGCTTATGAAGCAAATATTATTTAACTCCTCTAACGTCGCAACAAGCATTCACGTTGCTCCACTGACGTGAAAATCTTAGTTTAACGTTGTATTCAGAATGACAACACTGTTGAGAATACCCCTGGTACCACAAATTATTCAAACTTTTTGTTTTGCATGAAGAATTTCTTTGTTTCGGAAGACGCGTCTTTCAGTTCGCGTCGTGTTTTCTAAATTAGTCTATTTACAATGAAATGCGTCAGCTGTTAACAATACAAGGAACAAAAGGCGCAGAACATTCATTCTCTTTAATTTTAAAATTTAAATGATGACATTTTAAATGCATTCATAATCCAATTGGAAAGAATAATAATAATAAAAGCATTTATTTTAACACGATAATTGTACAGCATAGCTGATGTGGTCATGTAACCAACTAAGTAACAAATGGAAAAGACAAGCTAGGCTGCAAATATTGTGAAATAACGTGAATTATAAAATTTATTGAAAAACTATAGTGGGTTATACAACCACAACTTGTTGTCGTGCTTTTTAATATGCTTTTCTTTTTGCGTCTTAGGGAGTGTCTGGTAAAGATGGTGATCCTGGGATTATTGGTCCACAAGGTTTAATGGTTAGTTTTGGCTACTGTGTGCTGCGTGACGTACACGGGTAGTGTTTAAGGGTGATTTATTTATTCAAAACTATATTTTTAATGTTGATCTCTATTCTGGGAGGCGAATATTCATTTGTTTGCATGGTGAATATTAACTTTTATCTCTTATTTTTAGGGCTCACCTGGAGAACGTGGTGAAAGAGGTGGTCGTGGTGTCGCAGGAGTTGAGGTTAAAAGTTCACCTTCAGTTTTTTGTGTCAGTAAATCGGTCATTAGGGCGTAGCACTAATGAAAGCCCAGCCTGGTTTCCAGGCGTTACATATCGACGGTAACCAGACTAATGGAACCTTCTTCCACAATTATTTGAATTTATTATTAAACTTGCAACTTTTACATAAATGACATAAAAATAAAAAAGACGTTAGACGTAAATTATAATTGAGTGGGGAGGACATCCGAGATGGAACTAAAAAGCTTATTTTGAATTTAGACGTAATACATACAAATTCATGTGCATGTATATTTGCATTTAATTTACTTGAATCAAAAGCGACAATCCATTCCAAAAGTTGTGTGTGTGTGTGTGGGGGGGGGGGACGAAGTGAGGAAGTCAAGCAATGGACGTAATTTATTATAGATTCTATCACGAATGTCCAAAAAGTGCGGGGGGGGGCCTTCCCCCCAGGATTGACGCCCTTGACATGAATGCTGAATGAGTTATGTGATGAAAAGGACATTGAACTATTTTGAAGCATTCACATTCAATTAAAAGAGTCGTAGATAAATATATCCATAACTAGACCTACCGGCAGAAGATTTCTTTCAAGAATTGAAAAATTCTAAACCTTAAACTCGTAGTAAAAATTGTCTTAGTTTCGTCGTGAAAATATAATCGAAGACCTTAGGCACTCTTTCTCCTAAGGCAAAGCATTTGAACATTGCATATAAAAACATATCTTTAAAGTTACCCGAAGAGTATTATTTTTCCATGGAAAAATAAACTGACCCATCTGTATTCTGTAGTTTACAAATGTCATGCAGTTGGAGTTCCTTAATCACACTTTCAACTAGCTTTATATCTTTATTAAGGGTGACGCTGGAGATGTGGGAGTACCTGGAAAGGACGGTGCGGATGGAGAACCGGTATGTTACACTGAAATTGAGCATAGTGCAAACACAATACACTGATTCTATTTTATATTGCATGCATGGGTATTCTATGATTGTCAATAATGAACACAGGGGCACACATTAAGGGGGGGGGGGAGTCCGAGTTCTCTTTGAGACTGTGTCAAAAGACAAAGTCGGTCCCGATTTCCTGCTATAAGAGTTATTCAATCCTGTCAGTAAATTTATGTAGACCGACAGGAAGAGGGTTTGGTGGCAATATGTTATAAATATGTCAATATCAACAAAACCTGAGAACTTACAACCCATGCATTTGCATATTTCGGATTCTCTTCCAGACATACACAAACTTTTGCAAAAAATTGTTTCTTTAAACTTTCGTACTGCTTTGTAGGAGGCGAGACCATATTAAAGGGCTGTGAGATCTGCCAGGCGGGATCTGCCTCCATCTCATTTTCGCCAAGACCAACATTTGTAATTATGTTAATGTTCAAAAAAAGTACTAAAATGTTCTACGAAATATACATCGGTAGCCTCAAAATCGTTACCACAAAGAGTGATATTGAGATTATACAAATTACATTTTTCACATCTTTTACGTTTTGTGGGCCTCCACTAAGTTTTTGCTGGTGTTGTTGAAGCTTCTTTCGATATTCCTAAACGATCTTTGATTGATCAATGCAATAAAATGATTTTCCTGCTCTTAAAACTCGGTCTTATCATATAGATGCACTTATATGGTGTTTACTATTTTACTCATAGTCATGTATGTATATAAGGACGGAACATTTGATTTTTTATGGGGGGGGGCGCCTTTTTGAAAGTGCTCGATTTTTTTCTGGCCTCATTGGCTCCGCACGCGATATTTTTTTCCAAAATTTTGTAATATATTGGTTTTACAAACGTGCCGTGCTTGATATTTTTTCATCAGTTGGGGGCATGCTCGATATTTTTTTCGGATTTGCGCCCCTTCCCCATCAAAAATCAAATGGTCCGTCCCTAATGTCGTGCTGTTGCCATTACTATTCAAAAGTAATCGAAACTGAAATATACCTTTTTATTTTACTATAGGGACCGTCAGGTGATGATGGTGCTAGAGGTGTAAACGGAGAAAAGGTATATTCACTTAACTATAGCATCAATACACCAACTCTGTGAATCTCGTTTGTTATACTGTAGCTTCTAATCTTTATTTCGTATATTCAAGGGTGAAAGAGGTCCAGACGGCGTATGTGGACCGGATGGTCATTCTGTAAGTATTTATTTCTGCTATTACAAGTGTGTTGGAGAATTTCTGTATTTTGCGCCACCGTTATTGTGCACAATGGCGGATACTTCGCGAAATAGTCTGAGGTGAATTTGGGTTGTCATCATATTCCTACAATTTTGTTGCTGCAAATTGCATTTTTTAAAACTTAATTTGCTTGTTACACATTTATTTAGCCACCATTCGAAGACCTTCAGAAATTATTGGGGGTAGGCCAGTTGCCCCCTCCCCTCCCCAGTCTCCGCCACTGATTTTACAGCAAAAGATGGTCAACCAGCAGTTATCAGAATGAGAAAATAATGACGTTAAATTTATCACTATGTGCAGTATTTTTGCATTCATAGCAAACCCACTAATTGCAGGAGAGTAGAAGGGAGTCGAATTTTTACCTTCGTCTTAACAAAAATTCTGGACATATTTTAGGGCCTTGCTGGTTTCAAAGGTGCCGGAGGTGGGCGAGGCAATGGTGGTCTCAAGGTAATGTTTTTGAAATAATAGAGGAGCACAGGTGGCAACTCCCAAGAGTTAAGGCTCCTCTCGTAGGTCCAGGGTGGGGAGTTTACCTCAGTTAAGTAACTTACTTGTGCTTGAAAGCTCGTGTAAACCATATTATATTTGCATGTTAGCCGCCAGGCCGTGAGTACTATTTTACCAACAATGCTTCCTAGAGCATAAGGCTCAACTCGATGAACCACATACAGTATACAGAGCTGACTCGCCAGAGACACTTTAGGAAGTTTGAGCACTTCCTTACTCAAAAATATATACCACAAGATGAGTTTCGATGTATATGTTGTATGCTATTGAGTTGCCTGTAGTTGTTCAAACTATACTTTATAATTGATTTCCACATATTTAATAAACTTTATTAATTTGTCGTTCGTTGTTGTGCTTAGAAGGTTAAAATGTGTACATCGTCTTTCTATTAGGGACCTGCTGGGTCAGTTGGAACAACCGGAATGCCGGGTAGCAATGGAAATCTGGTTAGTATCTAGAGTGAGAATTGAACCCTAACCATCACTGACGTCTTGAGGATGTGGTTTAGTGGAGGGGGTGTGGGTGGGGGATCAGGCTGTAGTTAATGTTATTTCTTGCATATTTAGTGTATATAGGACATTAAATTATAGCCGTTATTAACACGTTTATTTTTATAGGGAATGAAGGGGCCCTCTGGTATAATTGGCGAACGTGGTAGTAAAGGGAAAAGGGTAAATTATTATTTTAGCATTCTTATATAGTATTGCTCAATATGTATGCTTTTCTGACTGTCATACAATGATTCTACGACGCATCTATAAGTGTGTTTCACTAATAGGCCATTTCCAAATTACGGTCGAATGGCCACAGACAATAGCATGCGAACGAGGCTTCGTGCCAGATAGCCATGTAATGATGTTTCTATAGCAAATTTACAACTAGAGCGTAATTTGGAAAGTTATCAAAGTATAACTATATGTACTGATCTTGTGTTTGGAAAACACTTGTAATGGTAATATTTAACATCATTAGCTCCCATAAATTTGAATTTGACCGTCATGTGCAGCAGCATGTAAAAGACTGTAAAGCATGTAAAAGAATGTAACCAACCTGCATGTGTATTGAAATATTAATAGAATATTTTTGTGACTGTTTTAAAGGGTGATGCGGGTCAAAAAGGTGACCGAGGTATAGGTGGAAGTGCTGGATCCAAGGTAAGACAACAAATGATATTTCAACCTCGTATCCAGGGTTTCTGCTCTTGTGAGAGCCACAAGGGTACGATCATTTCTTGTTGGTGGCGAAATATTGGGATGCTAAAAAGGTTGCCAACATGTTACCGCATTTCAAATTTCAGTCCTTTAATTTTAAATTGTGTTTGCTTAAATTGCCCCCACCAGTATTGCAATGAATTACCAATAAGGGAATGGGTACGTGCTTCAAATGTTTTAGAATCATCTGGATTTAGAATCATCATTTGTAGCTTAACGTTCCCTAGAAATTGTTTAGAACAACCATCATCATAATTTTTGCAGGGTGAATTGGGTCCAGATGGGGTCCAAGGAGATGCCGGAACAAGCGGTGATAAGGTATGCAAACAATTGTCACATTAATAATCATAGATATTTAGCTTGGCAGTGATTTTGATAAAGTATAAGTTGTAATTGATCGTTGATGCACGTCAATGATAACATCCAGTAGTAACATATTGTTCCTTCTATTGCTTAAATTAAATTAAATTAAATTAAAGTAAACGCAATTTTCAATGTAGTAGTGTTATGTAAAATGATTCGTGCAAGCGTTTTACAGGCGTATATAGTATTAATTATCATCCACCTGTTTCTTGATGTTTAGGGACCTGCTGGAGAACGCGGAAGAGCTGGAGGCCCTGGCCGACGTGGAAAACAGGTAAAATAAACAGAGATCTACATTTGCTTCATCGACAATAAATTACATGTTTAACCGTGATTAATTTAATGATATTATAAATTATATTAATGATATTATTATTGAATATCACTAGGGTGATCGTGGAGATCCTGGTTTGCAGGGTCAAAGTGGGGAGAATGGTAAACCGGTAAAGTTTACGTTATACTGTACATGTATTTATATATAAGCTGGATTATTGCTAACCCTGGGTTAAAATTTAACCCGCCGTTGTAGTTTGTGTGTTTCTGTACGTCTGTTTATTGTAAAACTTTAAAAAAGAAAACACTTAATATTCATGCAGACAAGGTTTTTGAAGAAATATTTCCAAGTTTATAAACTAGTTGTTAAGAAGTTTCCTTTGAATCCAGCTTTGAATAACCGACCCTTGGACAATGAATGGTACATATAGTGTCTAATTACCATCATTTAGCATTGTTTTCTTCAATGTAGGGTGGTATTGGCAAGCTTGGCGTGCAGGGTGAGCGTGGAAATGCTGGAGCTAAGGTACATTTAATTTAACTTGCTAACTTAAGGTGGCTCCCTACAATTTTCTAAAATTTTAAGTATTTTAGGTAACCTTCGTTTTCCACCAAATTTGTATTGAATACATGCACTTAAAACAGGGCAACATGATAATTTCCTGGAAAGTTTTGAAGTCTTGTTCTGTCGATATATGAACAAATTGGAACGGTGTTAGTGTTGCCATGGCAACCATGACGTATTTATCTCTTACACTTTTATTATCTAATTTCACAATCAAAGGTCAATTTTTCTAAAACTTTTTTGACGATTTATGGTTGATATAGGAATAACATACTAAAATTTGAAGGGAGATTTAAAAGGCAGGTTTCGAGATATTCATGATAACGACTACCGAAAATCCGTCTCGTGGAATTTCTTAAATTGTTGATATGTTTTACTGATCATCATGCTTAGCAAATGTGCGCACTTTAAAAAACATTCACTAAAGGAAACGTGAGAAAAAGAACCCTAAAGCACAGAGTAGAGACATACACAGACGTAACTAGTGTACCCACTTTTTTTGTGCGCGTGCTCGGCAAGTTACTAGATGCATGCATCTGATTGGATGATGACCTCAGTGATGACGACTCACTTTAAACCTGCTCAGCACGCGCATTTTTCGCCCGGTCACCTGAAAAAAAATGGGTACATGATAACGTCACAGAATAGGGTACACAGAAGGCCGACTTCTTGGTTTTTCCTATGATTTTCCTATGATTTTGGCGTAACCCGTAATTCGTCATCAAATGCTGACGCCATGGTCCTAGCCAGTGCGCGTTTGAGAGGCATACACCCCCCTGATAATATTCAAAATGGCGGATGTCCAGGGGGGGAATGCCTCTCAAACGCGCACTGGCTAGGACCATGGCGTCAGCATTTTGATGATGAATCATGGCGTGGCAGCGGTTACTCGAGTCGCCCTTCTGTGTGCCTTATTCTGTGATAACGTAATCTTCCGCAGTGTTTACAACGGTCAGTTACGTCTCTGTATGTCTCTACTCTGTGCCTAAAGTCCAGTTGAAGTTGCTGACGTGACAAATACGAATTCAAATACGCGCTTGCTACATAGATTCCTATTTCCGTAGTTTACTGTGTATTGTTGAAAGAAAATTTTTAAAAGTTTTATTATTTATTTTTCGTTTTCCCTTTATTCAGGGTGAAACTGGTGGTCGGGGTTTACCTGGTCTGGCTGGAATGAGGGGTGCGGATGTAAGATTACTTTACTTGTGAAACTTGGATATATTCAATATAGTATTTCCTTGTATTTTACCATGACATAATGTTCAATTTCAATAATTGTTTTTTTCTTATAGGGTTTCCAAGGCGGCCGAGGAGAAGCCGGGAAAACTGGAGGAGAAGGCGTTGTTGTAAGATTTTTGAAAATTATGTTTCTTGTAACTTCTAAAGTATTCCATGCGACTCTAATTTACATAGACCCGTAGAAATCAAGCTATTGTCACAGAATAAAGACATACAGAAGTGTATCTTCTTATTAAAAGTGCGTAAGGGATTTTTTCAGTTCGCCATGTTCTTAGCAAGTGCCCTAAAGAAAGGCAGTCACCCAACCTCGTTCCCAGGGGAAAAGGCCCTGGGAACGAGTTTGGCAGTCACCCCCTGAAAACGTATTGAAAATTTAATATTCCAGGGGGGTGAATGCCTCTCTTTAGGCCACTTGCTAAGAACATGGCCGCCAGCTATTTCGGTAAAAAAGCGCCTTACGGTTTTGTAATGGAAGTTACACTTCTGTATGTCTTTATTCTGTGCTATTGTTGTTAAGCATGTCTATAGCATAGGCCCATAGGCGTATGAGGCCGGGGGGGGGGGAGGAGCTCCCAATTTGGACAGTTTGGACAGAAATAACCAATACGTCGGGAAATTTGTAGTTAAGTGTTGGACAATTTTTCTGTTTCGTTGAAATCGATTTTTATGCCAACAAACAGTATTACGGAGAATAATTGTATTTACATTTTTACTTACATTTTCTGACATACATGTAAGTTCACCATATATATTTCTGACATACCATTCACCATAAATAAATAATTTAATTAGTCATCAGTCTTGCTTTTCTTTAAAGAATATTCCTAATATTTCTCTCAAAATTTCCCTGGGGAGCATGCCTCCGGAACCCCCTAGCCATTATATAGGGCCTCCGGGCCTCGTCGGGCGGACTGTCATCCGCCACCCCCCCCCCCCCCCCTAGGCCCATACGCATATGATTTAGCACAGGATTTTATGCTCCTGGGAATATACTTATTCTAACAATAGCTTGTAATGATTTCTAAAGGTTTTTTGTACACCCTGTATAATTACAAGTTTTACAACAATTGTCAATAATTTCGTAGGGTGGCCCTGGAACATTGGGCGATCAAGGACCAGTTGGTTTGTCTGGTAAGCGGGTAAGTTGAATGCTCCTACTATATCCATCTCTTCTGCCGCCAATCGCCATCCCCGTATCTCCAGCTCCATAATAGAGACATTACGATGTGGGACGGCAACGTGACGACGACGGCTATTCATACAATGAGATTCCTAATATTTAAGGGGGGAAATGAATAACTAATGTCTCACGGGAGTTTGAGACGCCCAGTTGACAACGGGAAATTACAGACTTTTACGTCTTGGATAAAACGCCTGCATTTCAAGACGCGAGAAGTGATACTCAGCAAATTAGCTCAGTACTACAGCCACTATTTTAAGCTAACCAAGCAATATTAAGTTGATACGATCAATAATATTATTGTCTACAAACTTTCTTTACAATAATTTATTTGAATGATTTATTCTGGCCGTTGCGTTGCCGTTGTACATCGTAAGGTCTCTAATGTGTCTGTCCTACTTCTCATCTCGTCCCAGCCTTGCTTCCTTCACCTTCTCTGTATGTCTCGACACATTAGTACATCACGAATGCAGCTTTGTTTTAATGTCTTTGTTCATATTGTTTTATTTCAGGGTGACCAAGGAGCAACTGGGGATCAAGGTGTTCGCGGGAAAGATGGTCGTAAGGTATGTTGTGCAATATATCCTCTAGGGAAGCACTGGATCGAAACAACATTTTAGGTTCAACAGGAGTTCTTCGAAATAAAGAGGTCACATAATCCACCTTTCAAAACGAAAGAAATGGCATTGGAGAATGTACATTATTTGTACATTTTTAAGAACATGACCCTACAGGCTACAGCTCTCGTACCACTCAGTCGTAATATTTATTGCCAACACACAATAAATAATTAATATAATTAATAATATTAAATTTATTATTAATAAATATTTATTGCCAACACACAATAAATCGCAACTAAGCCGCGACCGCAACCATCTTGTGAGCTCACTTTTGTGAGGTATCCTATTCCAACGCAATAAAATGATATATCAAATAAATATATAAATTATGGATATATACAGTTAGATATCCATTATCCAGGTTTTAAAACAAGGTTGTGCGCTAAGATCATGGTGATTTAAATAGTCAACTCAGCAATTCCTGCAATGACTAAACAGTTTTATCTATTTTACGCGAATGACTGTTCTTGTTTCAACAGGGATTTCTAGGTCCTGTAGGATACATTGGTGATCGTGGACAGCCAGGGCCTCCGGTAAGTAGAGAAAAGAATGAAATTTTACTCTTTGGTCTTAGTATGAATAATGCAAAACTTCCAATCCTGGTAAAAAATACTCCGCACTCTTTACTTAGCAATGTGTCTGTGTAATAACATATAATTTAACACAGAATGGTTAGCCCCCGCTCCTTTACGATGTTGGCTACACATTAACAATAATAATCTGACAAAAGTCAACATTGAAATTGGAGGAGGGAGGAAGAAGGGGGAGTTATAGTAACTTAAACTCGGAAAACCAAATTTGTTATTTACAAGCACAGTGGGCCAAGGTTTGGACCAGGATTGTGTGACAGCCTAGTTGGAACACTCGTCAAACCTTCATTTTGTTAATCAGGAGGTTGAAATGACCCGTGTAACAATGTGTTGCTGGCTGCATCCTATGCTGCCCACCCATGTGTGACTCTAACTCTCATTCTCCTCCGGATTAGAGTTTGGATTAGGATTAGGTTTATATTTGGATAAGTTTAGGATTACGTTTAGGTTTAGGATTATAGGGTTGGGATTAGGATTATAAGAATGGGAAATAGTTTAATATGGAAATTGTTTCCGTTTTTCTCCACACAGGGTGAATTGGGTCCACCTGGCAAGCAGGGAGATATTGGTGCACAAGCAGGACCAGTAAGTAAACTGACAGTGAAGTAAGGCTACGTTCACACGAATTCGTCCGGTTCCACTTCTTCACTCTCCGTACTGTGCTCTAATTTGCCGCTTTCATACGTCACGTGTGGACGAAATAAAATTTGGGTACGGTTCTAAATTTATCCGATCTCGAACGAAGCCTGTAAACGAAACCTGTGAACGAAGCTTGTGCATGAAGGAAAATTATAAACGAAGCCAGTAAACAAATCCTGTAACCGAACCTTATGAACGAAGCCAGTAAACAAATCCTGTAACCGAAACTTATGAACGAAGCTTGCGTGAAAACGAAGTTCGTGAACGAAGCTTGTGAACGAAGCTTGTAAACGAAGCCTGTAAATGAAACTTGTGAACGAAGTCTGCGTGAAAACAAAGTCTGTAAAAGAAGCTTGTAAACGAAGCCTGTAAAAACGAAGTCTGTGAATGACGCCTAAGTTATAAAGCAACGGAAAAAGAAAAACGCTCGAAGATTAGTTCAATAGGCAAATATATATAATTATATACCATTTTCTTTTACAAAATCTTTACTTTATATCTTAGTCCTCTTTGGGAATATTGTTAGAATGTTTTATGCACGTAGTTTACTGTCAACGACTTTGTTTCACATTTGAATTTTCTAACACCAACGTTTCTTCGTGTTAAAGGGTGCTCCTGGCCCTACTGGTGAGCCAGGAACTCAAGGCAAACCTGGACCCAGGGTAAGTCTAATGTATACAGTATATTAAATCCGGAAATACCTTGATGATTTGACCACTGAGTTTAAATCTAGGATCGATTAAATGCAATTTTCCGTATTGTATCATGAAGTTCCGTAGTGAGTAAATATAACTATGATATAACGAACTGAAACGGCTGTACGTTAACACTAAGTGTAATTTTAACTTTTAAGCTACTTAAAATCTGGGAGAAAGTGTAGCACTCCTCAGCAAGTAAATGTGCTTTGAGAGAATTTCTTTGCATAAAATCAATTACAACAGATGTGTTTCTTAATAATGTACTCTCATCAATTTTAAGCTTGTGTACATTGTGTCAAATGGATGAAAGGTTGCTACTCGTGGTAAATGGAGAAAATTTTCATATAAACTATCGCTTGCCAACTCTCTTCTTCATTTGAGCATGTCTTTCCTCAAGCTGACCAGTAGCCTGCCCGCAGGTGACCAGGCGATCGCACGCCTGGCAATTCCAGTAGTGGTATCTAGCACTTCCAACAACTTATTAGGCATATAAAATGAGCCGGATCCCGACCCAATCCATTCTATCGATACAAATATTTTACCAGCTTACAATGTGTGGATGGATCACGTAACACAAAGTAACTCAAATTGTGCTCTTTATTACAGGGCAACTTTGGATTAACCGGACCGACCGGCCCTGTTGGTCCACCTGGTGCCACGGTAAGACTTACATTATTGTACCTGCACTTGTCCACTTGGATAAATTTGCAATTGTTTTATGTCATATACGTATGAGGCTTTTAATGCTCTTGCATGTATTATAGGGAAAAGATGGCAATGCAGGGAAGAACGGAAAAGATGGTCAAACAGGAAATCAGGTATTAGGAATTTAACTAAATTGTATAAAAGAAGAATACTATAATAAGTTCTTTGTAGGATTGCATGGCGATAAAACATATAATACTTTTTGTTTGTGGAAACACCACGTAAATTTATTACTGCCAAGCTTTCGATCCGTAAGCCTCTTCATCAGTGCTAATAATATGTGCTAATAATATGTGCAAATAATATGCACTAATGAAAATCTGGGCGTATACGGATCGAAATCTTTGCAGTAATAAATTTACGTGGTGTTTCCACAAACAAAAAGTAGCCTAAGAATGCCATACCTATACTTACTAAGTTATTTAATAATTTTCCATGCGGAGTTATGAGCAGCTCAGACTTTTCTGTTAACTTTGTAAAATATTTGGGGTTACCAATGAAAAATGTTTTGCTAATATCTAAAATATATTTATAGGGTAAAGAAGGACCGAAAGGAATTCGCGGAGGGCCTGGATCGACAGGAAAATCCGTATGTGAACACTAAATAGAAGCTAATGTATTGTATTGTCTCTAATTCGTGCATGCTCAACATTTAACTGTTACAAATAATGCTGAAGAAATTAAGTAAGGATAAAAATGTGCTATAAATATCAATGTGCGATTTTTCGACTTTGCAACTATCAATCGTTTGTGCGTTGACAATGACGCACAAGAGCAGGTTTAAAAATTTTCACATTTCCTTTCATATCGATTCTACATGATGTGATAATTTTGAGTTGAATTTTATTTTCACACTGAGTCTTTCTTCGTGACTCTCATATATTTTCTTTTCTTTACCAATCGACCAGGGAAAAAGCGGACTGCCTGGAAATTCTGGTGATGCAGGAGTCTCTGGATCTCGGGTAATTATTTACGTTCGACAGCACGGCACAGTGGCGTAGGAAGCATCAAAAGATTGGGGGTCACCGGCTTCCATGTTGGTGAGGGGGGGGGACGGACGGGAGAAACATTTTCCGGTCATACCACATTTCATGCGCAATATAATACATTTTCTTACATTTTCGAATTCCAAACATTCAATACGTTTTTGACCAAATGTTTTTTAAAAACATCGAAATTTCCTCACAAGAAGGGCACCTTCGATGATAATAAAGGGCACTTTTCATCACAAAAAAGGGCACTATGAACAAATTTGGGGGGTGGGTTTCGTATCGCCTGCGCCCCCCGGTTCCTACGCCCTGGCACGGTATGATTATAAGGTTTTGAGAGCTAAATATATTTTGAGTGCACTTTAATGATGGCTGTATCTCGTTGGAAATTTAGATAGAATTCGTCCAATGACTAATCTGGATTGGTTATCCAAGTTAAATAGTCTGCATTGTGTTGTAGGGTGAAACTGGAGATCTTGGTGCTCCTGGACAACCTGCAGAAAATGGTGTGGGTGGGACAACTGGACCCAAGGGAAGAGAGGGGCCACCGGGAGAATATGGATTGCACGTAAGGAATACTTGATGTTACTTTGGACTAATTGAAGGGCATTTGCTTATTTCCACAGTAGGATTATTTTTGATGGTACTATCTACCTTTTTCTACGCTCTTTATAGGTCACTAAAATTCTGATCAGTCATTAAAAGTAAAATAATCCAGTTTGGTTGATTTCATGACCGTGATTAATTAGTCTTGATCTGCATGCGTCTCTACATTAACGAATAAATAAATAAATAAATAAATAAATAAACGGAAATAAGTTCTAAAATTTTAACACTAACGTCAGCATGTTCTAGCAAATCGTGTTTAAAATGCTCAAATATTATGCAAATTACATTGAGACTACTTGAATCGATTGTGTGTCTTATATTTTTCACACTCGGTCCGCTCTCATTACCTGCAATCGATCAGTTAGTAAATAAGACTCCATTGTTTTAAATGTTTAGGGACAAGCAGGCAGTAAAGGTTTCAAAGGAGATCCTGGGAACGAAGGAACGAAGGTACGCGAAGGACTGACATTATTATACATGATCTGCATTTTTAAAAATCTTCTATCTTTACAATGACATTGTTCTAATCACAGGCGGCCCAGACGTGGGTAGAGTCGTATGTATTAGTATCAGTATATAGTAAATATATAAATATTATAGTATACAAATAATGAATGTTTCTTCGTGCAATGGTAAGAATATTTTCATGAGGTGAAAGATGGAATGTTCCATTCAACGAGGCGACAGCCGAGTTGAATGGAACATTCCATCTTTCACCGAATGAAAATATTCTTACCATTGCACGAAGAAACATTCATTATTTGTTTTATATAATACCAAAAGTCCAGAACAGACTAATAGATTCGTATGAGAAGCATTTTGAGGGATGCGATTTATCGAAAACACAAAGAGTGCAATTGTACTATACGTTTTATTCCATTCGCGGAGAGTGCAATGGAACGTGTTCCATTGCACTCTTGGGAAATGGAATTTTCTATTCAATATCACGTGACCATAAACAGCCAATTAAACGATTAGAATTTAATAAGGTATTATATAAAATATACTATACAGTAAAATTTGTAATGAATTTTATATTTTAAAATTATATTTACTTGCCTAATTTGATTGTATGTGATCGTCTTTTATTTCTGGGTGACTATGATGACAGTCGCAGGCATAGAGTGTAAACTATATTTATATATTTACTATATACTGATACTAATACGACTCTACCCACGTCTGGGCCGCCTGTGTTCTAATACGTGATTGTGGTGAAGTGGCTTTGCAAATGTCTGACTTTTCTAAATCCTTTGTGACGATGACTTTTAGAAATTAAAGTCTCAAAACTCGTTTTGTTTAATCAGGGCCTACTTAACATATATGCTTGGGAGCTCATATATGTTGGCCCCCAGTACTCAGTAGCCTGCGTGTCAGGCTCTATGCTTGAAATAGAGCCTGCTACTGAAGTCAATAAAAAGTGGATTTATGCATACGAATCGTACGCAAAATGTGCCGTTATTGTCATATTTTTAATTAGCGCTGATAATCTAATTAACAATCGCCGTTTTGATTGGTTATTATTTTCGTGCATCCAAATCACTGTCCACTTTTTAGTGACTTCAAAGTTCAAAAGCAGGCTCTATTTCAAACATAGAGCCTGACATGCATGCTAGCCCCCCAGTGCATGAAGATCCTTTTTGTCTGAAATGTAAGCAATAACGCCAATAACATGCAGGAAATCCAGCCCTGCATGGCCAGACCAAGAACCAACCTCGTTCTCAGGCTATTCCCTGCCAGACCCCCATATACAAGGTCGCACTTTTGCAGTTCACCACCGCCCACTCCCCTCTGGACGAATTGTTAAAAAGACTCTGTGTTTAATTCATCCTGTGAATTCATATTATTTAATACTTCTTATTTGGAATATGTTTTTTTATTTTCAGTGCTATAACCTTACTTTTTATATAGTTGTTATTGTCGTTAAAATACTCTGTTTAGTATATAGTACTATGTATCTTAAACTATCACACAATTTTTACATTTTCACATTCTAGGGTATCAAAGGTTTACAAGGCAAGAAAGGTTCTGCTGGATCTGACGGACGAAAGGTATAGAGTGCAAGAGTGTTTTTTTTTTTACATTTCTTCGGATTGTTAACTCTTTTCTTTGATGTATTCTACTTCTTCGTGGATTTGGCAACGTTCTTCGTTGATTGTTAGCTTCTATTCTACTATGATCGTGTTTCTCTTCCTAATTTTAATTGTAACGTTTTGAGCAATCTGACTAAAAATCGTTTAGCGGGCGTTGCATATACTTTTCGTTGTTAATTTATTCAAATTTAAAACATATTAACTCCATCCACAATAGTCAATACCTTGATTTGGGGGTGGAAGCGGGATATTTTTACCTTTGTTTAAAATATTCATATTGTTCTCAAGACTCGAAACTCTTTTTATAAACTTTAATTTAACAAAAATAAACGAAAAGAACAATAATAAAAGTAATATTTCCTTCATAAAATCTCACGAACAACGTTTTTCGAACGTCCTTAAAACCCGTTGCCTAGCAACCCCTCATTGGACATAGGTTGCCCAAGTTTACTGTTTTCGAAATGTCAACCATAAAATGTCAACTACGAATTAACTACAAAATACAGTTATCTTAACAACATTCCCCCTCCCCGCACTGCGTAGAGTGCGTATCTAAACTAACTGTTCAACTAACACTGTTCCATCAGTTTTCTTGAAACAGCGGTACTAACTTGTGTATTGGTCGAACTAAGGTTCTGTCTCCGCACTGAACTTTTGCCACTCGCGTGTGACCGTCTTTTCCAGGATACATCTCGATGATCCGTCCTAGAGGCCATCGACCTCTTGGTAGGTTGTGATCTAACGCAAGAACAACGTCGCCCGTTTTCATGTCGTTCACTATTTCCGTCCACTTCGGACGCTTGTTTAATGTGGGAAGGTATTCTTTCAACCATCTCGTCCACACCTGATTGAGTAGTTGTTGCATTCTTCGCCACCGATTCCGTAAGTTAAAATTGGTGTAGTCAACCGATTCGGGAGCCACTTCTCCACCCACTTGCCCGTGTAGGAAATGGTTTGGTGTCAACGGTGTAACATCTTTTGGGTCTGTCGTCTGATAGGTTAAGGGACGGGAGTTGACCAGACTTTCGGCAGCAGTAAATGCGGTAATCAATTCTTCGTCTCGAATGTCACTGTTTCCCAGGACCGAATAGATAGCACGTTTCGCCGACTTGATCATCGCTTCATGTACTCCTCCGAAATGCGGAGCGGCTGGAGGGTTAAAATGCCACTTTACTTTGTTGAAGAGGTGGTTTGTCTTCTGCTGAATACGGTTTGGGTCTAATTTTCCCACCAAATCTCTCAATTCATTTACGGCTCCCACGAAATTAGTTCCATTATCACTTGTAACTTCGGACGGTACCCCTCGTCGGCTAGTGAATCGAGTGAAAGCATTTAGAAAACTCTCCGTGTCCAGTGCCCAGGCCATTTCCAAATGGATAGCTCTTGTCGCAAGACACGTGAATAAACATAACCATCGCTTTTGACGCTGTCTCCCCCGGCCTTGCACCGTGATAAAAGGTCCTGCGTAGTCCACAGCGCTCTGGTCGAATGGACGAAAGGTAAATCTAAGACGAACTTTTGGAAGTGGAGCCATTATTTGTGTCGCAAGCTTCATCTTCCTCTTTTTGCACTCGTTACATTCGTTCTCCCAGCTTCGAATCTCTTCCCGTGCTGCTATTATCCAGAATCTTTGTGACAGTTGAGCCAAAATGAAGTTCACACCCCCTGTGTGATTTGCTCTTTCATGGTAATGTTTAACAATTAGTTTGGTTACGTGGTGACCTCGGGGTAGGATTATGGGGTGCTTTACGTCATACGGAAGGTAATCTGCATACGTTAGTCTGCCATCCATACGAATGATTCCATTCTCATCAATTCGAGGTGATAGTTTAATCAAAGGACTCTTGGGTGAGATTGTTTTGTTGCTCTTTAGGGCTTGGTACTCTTCGGAAAAGATTTCTAATTGTACGTTGCGAATGATATCTTCTTCTGCGTCCTGAATTTCTTCTGGCTGTAGCGCTTTTCCAAATACCCGATTTGTTTTCTTCTGCATGTTGCACAGAACTCGGACGACTCGTGCATAAATGCAAACCAGACGCATCCACGATGAGTACCGATTGGGGCTTAATCTCCATTCGTCTGTTGTCGCGTTCGTTGCGGGATTTTGTGGTACTGGACTTCCATGACTAACTAAGACAGTAGGCTTCCTGCTTTCTTTCATTTCGGTTGGAGGGCTATTGTCAACAACTCTTGGCCACTTGTCTTCATCCTTCAACACCCAGTCAGGACCATTCCACCATAATGAATTCTCTTTGAGGTCTTCAGCGTTTATACCACGTGATATAAGATCTGCAGGATTCTGCTCCGTAGACACGTGTTGCCATTGTTGAGGATCACTAAACATCTGTATTTCACCGACTCTATTAGCCACGAACGCACGAAAGTCCTTTCCATGACCTCGTATCCACCAAAGCACATCGAGACTGTCCGAATAGAATGTTACGGTGCTCATAGGGATTTCCAAGACTCCAATAACTGTTTGTGTCAATCGTAGACCTGTTATTGCGGCCATTAACTCCAGACGCGGTACGGTGACTGGTACCAAGGGAGAAACTTTGCTCTTTGACGCCAATAGACGACATGTAGGAGGATAGGATTGCTCATACTCGAACCGGGCATACACTGCAGCACCAAATGCACTTGTTGAAGCGTCAACGAAGGTGATCAACTTGAAGGATGTAATTGTCAATGCAAGTCTAATACAACGAGAAATCTTCACTTCTGCTAAAACGGATAACTGATTAAGCCAAGACTGAATTTGGTTTGCTATGTCGTCATGTATTTCATCATCCCAATCATACCCTCGGCTCCACAACGATTGAAGCAACATCTTTCCTTTTATGATCGCCGGCGAAATCAGACCGAGAGGGTCAAAGATTGTAGCTATCTTCTTTAGGACGTTTCGTTGTGTTACCGACACGAATGCAGTCATTGGTGGTGCTGGAACGGAAAGGGTGTCTTCTTCGCTGAACCACAAAATACCTAACGTTTTAGTCACTGGTTGTTCTGCGTTTCGAATCACCAGTTCAGATGCTCGATGCTCTTCTGGAATAGCTGCCAGAACTTGCTTTGAATTAGAGACCCATTTCCTGGCTTCCATACCAGCATTCTTCCATAGCTCTTGCAGTTCCTTTTGAATAGTCTCGGCTTTGGCTTCGTCCTCGACGCTATCGATACTATCGTCCATGTATATAGACTTCAGAACTGTTTCAGCTGCTAGTGGATAACGATCTTGAAAACGACGAGCATTTTCTTGGGCGACATATTGCGCTTCCATAGGCGCCGAATTTTTCCCAAATACGACTCGTGTAAATTCATACTCATCAGGCTCCCGGTCGCTCTCGTAATCTCGCCACAAGATTCTAAAGTACGGACGATCTTTCTCTTCTATCTCGATTTGTAAATATATCTCTTTTATGTCGCAGGCAATTCCAATTGGATTTCGCCGAAAACGTACGAGGACATCGAACAGTTCGGTTTGTAACTTGGGACCAGCAGAGATTGCATCGTTCAGCGACACGCCTTCGCACTTTGCCGAGCAATCGAACACTATGCGCACTTTAGTTGTTGTTTTGTTTAACTTGACTATCGGAAAATGTGGCAGATACCAAGACGATGGAGACGACATTTCTTCGGGAGTCAACTTTCGTAAATAACCTTTTTCAATGTACGATTTTATTGTTTCTTCGTATTCTTTCCTAACAAAGTTAACTTTGTTGTTCAAACTTCTTTCGGTGCCTTCCAGACGTTCAAGGCATATTTTAAGGAATTTAAAGTGGTGGGCCAAAATTTACGGTAGGGCCCCCGCGTCCCGCCCTGCCGGCCCAGAGTATTGAATATTTGTGTAGTAATCGTGTTGAAACGCTTCCTGAACTTATTGAGTATAACAGTGTCACATTCAGCACATATTTATTATTTCTAGTTTCTACACTACAGAGGGGTACTCCGCTAACTCCGGTACTGGCGTACTGGCTACTGGGGTATCATGCCATCAAGGGCATGGGTGACAAACCCCAGTTCTGAGTTCGCCGCACTAACAGATGCAATTTATCTGACTAAAAATACAAAAAATACGGCTGAAATGATTGTAAATGAAATGCAGTGTTGAAAGTGTTCCAGTTCCACTCTGGCACTCTCGGACTCTCCACTAAAGTGACCAAACAGAAGTAATTTACAAACATCCACTTGATTCCCATAAAATGTTCTCATACAGATACAGATACATTTCTATCCTTAATTAAAAAGTTCTGTGTCAGGTTGGGAATTTCTTCTGCTTTTTGAAGCAGCCAATTGAGATTTATTTTTTTTGTTTTTGTACCAACCTTCAACTTCGTTCCATTCATCGCTGGGCGTTTCGGACGTTTCCTCACCTGATGCCAGGTCATAGACAATAGAGAAATTAATGCTATTTTCATCGTCGTCAGCAGCTGTATTTTTAGATCCATCATCTTTTGTTTCCAACACAGCGGGAGCTGAGCATGTCGATGCACTTTCACCTCTGACGAATGACTAATTTGTATTGCGGTGAAAAAAGTCAGATAAAGTGGTTTGCCCATGGTTGAAAGTTCATAGTAGATATGTTCAATTCTCGCAGTCTCTTATTTTTTTCTTTTCTCATAACCGCTCAATTCCTTTCGCTTTTTGTTTGTCGCCATATTTTTATAATGTACAAATTTATAAAAATTATCATTTTATATTTAAATAAAAATCGTGAAACATTGGTGACATGTGCCCCCAATACGTAATGTCAGCGGAACAATATGGGTGTACTTTGTGTTCTGCACGTGTATAATTTGAAACAAAACCTTTACTGCAATATAAATGCCATCAAGAAATTTTTCGTTTATAGCATGGACGGATTTTCATACTGGGGTGGTGCCAGAAATTTTAGGGGGGTGAGCCGTGAGCAGGTGACTGAAGCAACACAAAGTGTCACCAAACCCCAGTAAGGTCTATATTGTAGGGGTGGAGCACTAGAGACGCGAGGGGGAGTCTATAGAGCAGAAAACAAAGTATCCCTGGAAAAGTTTGAAAAAACTCATAATTTCTAGCTTCAAAAAAAAGTTTTTGAAGTTGTCATATCAATGGATTTGGCATGTCCGGTTGTCTGTTGAGACTTGAGAGAGTTAAAGTTAAATGAACCTGTAAAAGTGTAAACCCAATAGGCCAATACACAATATGCTTTTACTTTTATAAAGTCATTGACATTGTGTCGTTTGAATCCGAGTACATCATATTTGGGGCATAAAGATTAAATCTAGGCAAGTCTATTTCCTAAAAGAATTAAAAACTAAAAATAATATGTCCTTAAAAATTCCAAACGTTCCCTGCAAGCAAGCTATTTGCATGACAAGTAACCTGAAGTTCAGACCCTAATTTAGGGCCTCAATTTCAGGTTACATGACAAGGCACTGCAAACTCTATTCAGGGGAGATAATAGAGTTTCAAAACTTTACAATTGCTCCAATAAGCCAGTGAATGCAAGCGAAGAGCGATTAGTTTCAGAGTATTGCACTGTCTTTTTCTATTTGAGTGTACTCCTACGTTTATTTTGTATCATCACAACACTCTGCACGTTGGAGTGGACTATTTAATTATTTTTATTATGCCAAATATGGGGGTGGGGTTGAAAATTCTTTTGGAGGGGTAAAAAATTTTGTTTGGGGGTTATAGCCAATATTGGGGGGGTAGCACCCCCCCCCCCCCCCACACACACAAAATCCGTCTATGGTTTATAGACTAGCGTTTTAATAGCTTGTTTAAGGTAAATAATTTTATATTCTTGATGCTAAAATGTAAAGACTGAAGCTGCGGGGGCCCACGCAGTGGTGGGCCAATACCCTGTGAGTGGTGGGCCACTTGAGGAAATGGCCCACCAGTCTATTACTAAAAATATGCCTTGAGTCCAAGACGCAGTTACATCAGTTGAAAAGTGGTCCACTGAAAATAAACTCCAGCTAAATGCCAAGAAATGCAAAGAACTCATCATCGACTTCAAGCATTCCAAACACGTTTTCGAACCTTTGACAGTAAATGGTAACCTACTCAATGTTGTAAAACATGTAAAGATCTTAGGTCTGAATCTCTCAAATGACCTCCAGTGGAACGTCCATATTGGTGAAATAATTAGAAAAGCTAATAAGCGTATGTACCTCCTAATTTTACTAAAACGTTCTAGAGTACCAACTGCGGACATCCGAAATTTTTTCTGTACATGTATTAGACCTCTGTTGGAATACTGCTCGCAGGTTTTCCACCATTCCTTCCCGAAATATTTGTGTGATGACTTGGAAAACGTCCAAAAGAGAGCGCTGGCTATCATTTCCCCCAACCAGTCATATGAACATAACCTGCAGAAGTTTATTATTATTATTATTATTATTATTATTAAATTGAAACCACATTGCAGCCAGAAGCTGAATTGCGTGGATTACATATTATCACATGCACTACATATAAATATATCATTAATACAATATTATAAAACCCACCCACGATCAAAATTCGATTAAAATAAGCATAGAATCTATCCTACAAACTTCCTACACATAGCAGGGATGAAAGAGTTATAAAAGCGGTTCGTGCGTGTAACGTACATATTAAAATACCGATTCGTCCTGAAAGAATAATCAGTCTCGTTCTTCGGGGGCAGCAGATGATGAAGTTTAT
>CACRXK020004010.1:0-27012 GCA_902702795.2 Paramuricea clavata
CCCTAGACAAGTAAAATTGTCTTGCGTTAGGCCCTGTTCACATTAAGCCAGGACAGCATTATGTCTCGGCTCCTTAATAAAAGAATAGTGCTGTTCACATGATATTTTACTTGTCCTGGGGCATTAACACACGTAACTTGCCTCTGTAACTAACTCATTAACTGCATTAACTCCGGTTAACTAACTTATTCTCTGCATTAACTCTGGGTAACTCGCCTCTGAAAGGGACACTCGCCTTTTCCGGGACAACTTTTCCTCATGTGAACATTTTGCCCCGGGGCAACTTTGTCCTGGGATAATTTCATGTTTCAAACCAAGAAGTGTAGTATGCTACTCAAAAAATTCGATCTTGTCTACCAGAAACAATGAATTAGCCTTTCTCACACCGCCATTTTTGGATGGCTTTTCAGCTGAAGTCTGCGAGATAAGTCCACATAACAGCGACTTTTTATAATTTTTTGGACAAATAATGGTAAATTTGCTTTGTAAATAACCGGTTAGTTTATTTTGCAAAATTGCCTTTTACATTGTTTTAATTGTCTGCATTGGTTAACAAGAATTAGATGCCACCCAAAAATGGCGGATATTCGTCATGGTGAGAAAGGCTAATTGAGCACATTTTACTATGCCTGACAATCAACTATGTTCTATTTGTAAATATCATAACACAAAATGCGAGTTGCGTTTATCAGAATGTTTTTTATTTAGCAATACTTCACTGTTCAATATTTTTTGATTCCCGCGTAATATATTTATAAGTGTGACCCATGCTAGCTTTGCTCATGTGAACATAAGATATCAGTATCCCGGGTCAATGACTTGTTGCGAGGCAGTTATTATCCCGGGATCATCTGAACAGCAGGGCTCGAAACTTGAAATTTTTGTCAGTATCCAAGTGGATACCAGCATCATAGAATCTAGTATCCATCCTTGAAATATAGTAACCCAGATTTGGATACTAGATATTCTATTTCCAGTATCTAAGCAAGGCAAAATTTTACCTTGCAACCAGGCCTTCAGTTGCTGAACAAAAACCAGGCCTTTAGTTTCAATAATAAAAATATGTATTGAAATTCGAAAAAATTGAAAATAACACACTGCGGCGATACGAAAGAAAGCACAGTTTGTGAATTTTTTTTTAATATTCTGCCAAAATCCGTAGACATTGAAGTTCGGAAACATGCCCAACGTCTAGATGATTATCTACTATTGCAATTTCTAAGTTTTCCTAGTATCCATTTGGGATACTGAGCTTATGATACCCAGTATCCAAAATTAAAATCTGATATCCTGTGGGTATCGGGATACCGCAAGTTTCGGGCCCTGTGAACAGGGCCTAAGACAGAGTAAAAATAAATAATAAAGTAGGGCACATTAGACTAGGCACAATCATGGGCTTAGCCAGAGGCCTGTCCACCCATCATTTGGATGTGTATTTCTAAATGTGGACGGGCAAAAAAAAGTTAAAACTCCAGTATTTTGTCTTTAGTAATTAGTATGACCACACAAGCTTAAATTTTGCTATAACATCACATTCAACAGTCATTACACATCCCCCTACACGTACATCCACAGGTAAAAAAAGTTTACAATTCTGTATGTATTTGCACAATGTATATATATGTATGTTATTTACCGGCTGCGGTGTCCACACTGAAAAAATGTTCCTGAGGCCGAGGGAAAATATTTTTTAGTACGGACCGACCTAAACGGTAAATAACATGTTTATTTTTTATTAGATAGTTCATGGTTAAAATGAAATTTAGATACAATTCCAGTTGCGAAGTACATTTGAGGTCAGTTGCGTTTGTTACTTTAGTGCAAACATAGCTGACAAACCTCTAAAACGATGAAACATGATGTTTTTGGAGAGGGGCAGAACTGGCCTAGGGCGTTTGGACAGGTAGATTGCTAATCCTGGCTCGAGGTCCCTGGGCACAATACAACTTAATGGTTAACTAGACATATGAAGCACTCTCCCTTTGACAAGTAAAATCAGGGATGGATTTACTGGGGGGTGCACCCCACCTAGCCCTGGCCAGAGGGGGTAAAGAGGGGTGTGCTATTTTTCATGATAAAGCAAAAATGATTAGAGACAGAATGAGATACAGTAATTTTAGTAATAACATGATGATAAGCGAACTGTGAACAACAATTACAATTCAAATATGCGGGCGGCACACATGACCGAAACAACTCGGCACCAGAGCTGGCAGAGCACCCCACCCCCCTACCAGATCATGCTGGATCCATCCCTGAGTAAAATTATCTGGCATTAGACAGAGTAAAATAATAAGCCAAATAAGGTAAGCCTAATAATAGAATGCATAGTACCTTACCTAGTGGCATTTCACTTCCTTTACATGACATTTTCTTTCTCCTCCACATAGTAGTGGGTAAACTAGAAATACATACATGTAGCAACCCCTCACTTTTATTTCAACATGAAGTATTGCAAATTATCCAAGCACTGACTGAATGTTGGCTCATGTCAAATGGTAGTCATGGCAACGTGATCATTTTATTTTCCTATATCAATTTCTGAATTGGATTTTTCCAGAAATCCTTACCTCCCCCATGGAGGAAATTTGAAGTTAACCCCCTATCCCCTTTGGATGTCCTATAATACATACACATTAGAAACAAATTTTTCTCCCCTCTCCCTCTGGATGTTAGAAATTTCCTTTGTGAGGGAAGTGTGGATCTTTTCTGGAGTGACCCATTATATATGGTGCAAATTCTGATGACTTTTGGAAGACTCCCCTGACAAGGAAAATGATCTGGCATTAGACAGAGTAAAATAATAAAGTACTGTAGGGCACATTTGGGCACATTACAGCTTAATTTAATGTGTTAATCAATGGATAATGTGATAATATTGTGTGACGTATTTGTACAAGTAGTTTTACTTGGTTATCAATAGTAGCATATATGGATGTGATGACAGGGCTGTTCTGTGTCGAATCCAGTATCAGTATATTGGCATGAGTTTTCAGATATCCCGAAATTCTTATTCACTGGAGATTTTTGATATTCTGAAATAATCGATTTTTTGTAATGCAATACAAAGAAGTAGACAATTTTTATGTCACAAACAATGTGTACACATGCAATCGCACACCATTTCCAGGGTGGCCTGCATGAAGTGTTGAATGTAATTGGGTTAATGGATAAACAATTCCAGCTGTCGACTAGTTTTTTATCTAGACAAGAACAACGAAATATATCATTATATTATACCTCAAATTCAAATTGTCCAATGAAAAAACAGCATTTGTACCACGTGATAATGTGATTTTTTACGGTATTTCACTCAAATTTATGATTTCGCAATGCAGCGTGAGATACTATAATATCCCACGGCAGATCCACCGTGGGATATTATAGTATCCCACGCTCACGCGTGACGCGTGGACACCACGCTCTGAAACAATATGAACTTAGTGAGTTCTTTAACTTTCGGTATAATATATCATTTGTAGACCCTCCGCTCGGGGGATTCGGCGTAATGTTTCCCTCAGTGATGATATTTTCCTCGGGGCAAAGCCCCTCGGAAAATATCATCACTTCGGGAAATATTACGCCGAATCCTCCTCGCTCCGGTTCTATAAATGATAAATAGCTGAAAAGAGCAGCCTAAAATTAGTAAAATTGCAAAGTTTGGTTGCGAAATTTTGTAAAATACGGAAAATATAGCCCTGTGAAATTAGCAAATTTTGAGTATTTTAGTATTACGCGCGGTAAAAATAACCACTTTCGGCTCAAAAATGGTTATTTTTACCGCACGTAATGCTAAAATATTCAAAATTTGCTAATTTCACAGGGCTTTAATTTCCGTATTTAACAACATTTCGCAACCAAACGTTGCAATTTTACTATGATGCTCTTTTGAGCTCATATAATGATATATTTCGTCTTTCACTCTTTCTTGTCTAGATAAAAAATTAGTCGATAGCTGCATGGAATTGTGCAAAATGCATCAAGGCTCATCCTCATCTGCATTTTGTAATTAAGGATTTGCTATAGTTTTATTGTTTGTATGTATCTGTTATATTGTATTACAGTATATCCTATGTGTACCAGTAATGGTGTAATGGAATAGATATATTATTATTATTTTATATATCTTCATTCAAGTGGAGAAACCTTGCCAAGAGTATAATACTTAATATCTCTTACCCTCCCAGTCTGTCTAGACAATTGTAATTAACTATAAAATACATGAATGTAAAGTGCAATTGTGTAAATAATATATGTAGATATTTTTTAAACCTTTGTCTCTTTAATACTATTTTTACAATTTTGTAAAGCCATTCTATTCTTAGTTACAGTAACACAAACGTCCATGATCGCTAGAAATAGTACTTCCCCCTAGCACACCGTGATTATTGGATGACAAGACAACATTGTAAAGGGAGACGGAGAACATTTTGGAAATTTTTCTGTACTCGATAGTCTACGAATTAATTTTCATGATTGTAGCTAGAGTTTTACCTCATTACAACAATGGTGATTCCTGGAATTTATAGACCAATAAGGCAATATTGGTGCTACCACAGTAGGGTGCTACCAGGTCACAGTAATTAATAATATTATACATGTAGGGTGCTTTGACCACAGTGGCCATTATAATTAAAAGGGAATGGGATTGATTGGTAAAGATACTTGTTTATCAATATCCCTTGCCCCTTATTTCTTGTGGAGTAATTAAAACACACTAACAGTCATGTGGGGCACGCTATAGTTACTGTAGCAGTGTGCCTTATTATGGGTTACCATTACAATTGCAAGGTATTATATAAAGAATTATAGTTATCTGAAGGCTTAAAATTTGTCACTTGTCATTTGTGTAGTATGTTTCCTTTCAATGGAAATGCAAATTCATAATATAAAATAATGATTTATGTTATAAGCCTTAATTGGGGTGGGCCCATAGGGAAATGCCAATAGAATTAAAGGATTTCTGGACTGGAGATTCAAATGAAGTTATATTGCTCACTCATATTAATCCTGGCATGCACTCTGACTCAAGCAACTGCACTGTATGATTCAAATTTGCATGTTATGGGGGACATGGGGTTTGGATCAATGAATGCTAAAATCTTGGCAGTTGGCCATTTAATATTGGGATACTTCGCTAGTTTACTTCTCTAATTTTTACATACTTGTTAAATTGAAATATGATTGGGTTTTTATAGTTTGTATTCAACGCGCTATATTCCCTTTTCAAGAGATAGTGCAATGCTGGTGAGCTATATAGTCCCATAAACATATATATATAACCACTGATATAAAACCTGTACAGCATATATTTCAAGATTTTAAAACACTAACCGTATCTCACCACCCTTTCCCACTTTAAAGTTTCACTGTATACAATTTGGTTACTTTCACATTCTTGCATGCATTTCTTATTAATTAAAATGCAATTTTATTTTGAAACAGTTTCACAGAATATGTGCTTACCTATGATTGTAACTATCTAAATTCTAAAATTTCTTCTGAAATTCCTTTTAAATTTCCTTACTATAGACAATCAATGTAATTATCACGGACGAAATTCTTATAGTTTATGAAATCATTTTAATATTTTAATTTGTAAACAATACAACGATACTAAAGTATATGTCCCATGTGAGAATATCTGAATTTAGAAAATGATGTTACCGTAAATCAATGAGAAAAAGTTGCTGTTATACAGTGTGAAGATAAAGATATATCAACCGAATTCCAAGTATGATTATATAAACAATTAAATTAATATGTAAAACGGGTAAATAGGCCTAAATAGATTTCTCTTATTTTATCCATGTATACATGGTCTGCTAGTAAAGAAAAACAGCTAGTTGCCAAAGAGTCAGAACAATGTTTGAGCTGCATGAACATATTATGAACTAGCCATTGGAATGATTCTCCAGATTCACAAGGGGCGTGAGGCATATTTCAGGATTTGCTACTTGAATTGTCCACATATGGTTTACAAGCATATACCGGATATTAGTTATACAGTATCAAAAATTGCCCAAAAATTAAATCCTCAGAATTTAATAGACTATATATATATATATTTATAATATAGCATTTGTAAATTCTGAACGCTGATTGGCTAAGAGCCGTGTTGATATAACTCCATGTCAACACGGGAAATTTTCCGCCGCTTGTAACACGGAAATTGTTCTTATTCTTCGGGCTTTTGACATTGCTATATTATAAAACAAATATAAAACATTTTTTCCGTATTGATATATAGTTATATCAACACTCGTGGAAGTTAGGAAACTCGAAATTGTGTGAAAACACTCCGCCCTTCGGGCGTCGTGTTTCCACATAATTTCTCGTTTTCCCAATTTCCACTCGTGTTGATATAACTGTATATCAACACGGAAAATGTTTTATATTTGTTAAATATATATATATATATATATATATATATATATATATATATATATATATATATATATATATATATATATATATATATATATATATTGAGATATATATATATATTGAGATATATATATATATTGAGATATGTAATAAGGGGATGTATATATGGGGGTGAGTCTGGATGCCCGCGGGCTAAGGGGCTACAGTAGGTCACTTTTCCTAAGGCGAATTTTGGCCCAGCTTTAGCAAGATCTCGGGCTAAAGGGGCGGGATCTCGCTTAGCTATTGGTGGGCCTGCTCTTTACCCATATATACACAAGGTGTACTTTAATAGGAAATAACAACAAAGGCAGGATCTCGCCAAAACTGGGCCAGCTTGGGTACCCCAGGGCTGGCTTGCACCATATAAACAGCCCCTATATATTAGGCAGTATATATTTTTGTCTGATAATTGGAGTCTTTGGAGATTTTGTGTGTAAATGAATAAAATGACCTCTTACGGAAAGCAATAATATTTTATTAAAAAAAAATTAGAATAATCACATATTACTGAAACTCTGTTTGTAGTATATATTGTGTTGTGTGTGATTAAAATTTACCCCACCTCTGCATGCAAGGATTTTTGGGCCACCCCACCTAAAGCAAGTATTATTTTTCAGTTACCCCACCATTTTCTCTTCGGCCCCCACCCCTGCCATAAATAATGACCGGTCACTAATTTAAATTTTGACCAAATGAGTAAAGGGCAATCTATAACGTTCGTCGACATGAATAGGGAAACCTATCAACAATCACTTTCAGAAGTTGTTGGGACACATGTAGTTTTAGATTGTAAGTGTATCATTACAGTTTTTTACACACAATACCGCTCCCCTTCCCCCACCCCAATCAATGTTGCTTAAACCAAAACACATCAAACCTGACGGGAAATGGGACACAACATTGAACAGGGGGCGGGGGGATTGACGTTTGTTGAAATTCAAAGGTTTTGTGGCATCTGTCCCAAGACATTTGAAACTGATTGCCTGAAAGGCAATGAAAGGCATATTCAACCTCTTTGAATTATCGAGTGTTTTAGAATATCAGTTTTGCGAAAATCATATAGCATTTAGTATAACATAATTACTGAATTGTATTGGTATATGTAAATGTCTTTACTGTGCTTGTTGTGGTCAATATCTTTGAAATGTAACATAATCCAACAATATATTATAAATGAGCTTATAAACAGATGTGATATGTGGGGAGGGAAGTATGCCGAGAGACTAAACCTGGTCTATATACAAGGGATACAACACATCTATCTGGTTAATTATCGACCTAGGTTATTGCTAAATTAAATGTAAGGGTAAGTTATCGAAGATCACTTAAAGATTTTGCATATTTAACATAAAAACATGTATGTAATATAAAACGGTTTGAACACATGCTCGGTTGACAATCGGTTGTCACTTTGAAACACATAGCATTTTCATTGATATAACTTTCAATTGTCGCGGCATAATCATTTTCAGAACATTAAGTATTCGACATGTTCTCAACAGATTATTCTTAGCCTTTTTCTGTTTTAAAAGCTGTCTAGTTGCAGGTTATTTCATATTTCTCTAGTGACAACCGTAGTTGCAGGTTATTTCATATTTTTCTAGTGACAACCGAAGTGTTAACGGCTATCTTTAAAACAGGGAATGGGGAATCCGGGAATCGGGAATCCAGAACTGATAAGACAGAGATGTTAGTGTGCTTGTTGGAAAACGCATTCGCTACTGTATACAATGCGAATCAGTTGTCTTAAATAACTTATCCTTATGATATATTATGATTATAACAGCGCTGTGCACATGCATATGTGATTTTAATAACATATACAGCTATTTCAATTAAGGTTGTCCCCCGAGCAAAGCGGAAAAGTCGAATACGAGCGCGAAAGGCTGCTGGGAATCGCTAATAAATTCATTCATTCAGCTTTTTGCGCTCATATTCGACTTTTCCGCTTTGCTCGGGGGACAACCTTGAAATAGCTGTAATTTTATTAATTCCTACGGTGTAGACCCCAGCAGAAACACGTTTAACACCCCTCACGAAACGTGTTTCTGCTAGGGTCTGTAGGCTAGTTTAAGCAGACGTTGGAGTTTTTAAACTCCACAGTAATGTCTTAAAGTATCCGAGAATGAAAACCGTACCTTGTCGCCGCGGAATTGTGCCCCGTTCGCTTTAATATTTAACATATAAAACGTGGACTTTTGGTGCTATCTCGGTTCCTGTATATGATGCATGCATTTTGCAGTCTATTAATTCAAAAAACTTGCACGTTGGAACAAAATTCTATAGACGCGCTAATGTCTGATTGAAATTAATAAAATTATATGTTATTAAAATCGCATATGTGCACAGCGCTATTATACATATATAATATATTATAAGCATAAGCTATAGTATAGTAAGACAACTGATCCGCAGTGTATACTGTATGTTCATCGTCTGTATTATTCTAAACAAAGTAGCAAATGCGTTTTCCAACAAGCAGACCAATATCCCCGTCTTATCAGTTCTGGATTCCCCGATTCCCGGCCGGATTCCCCATTCCCTGTTTTAAAGATAGCCAAGTGTTAACCGATGTTAAGGCCTGATTCCACGAGGCGGAATTTTTCGACCGAAACGAAATTTCTCTTTGTCTTTTTACAATTAGTTCTGCTCGAGAACTCATGAAACAAAGAGAAATTTCGATTCGGTCGAAAAATTTCGCCTAGTGGAAAACCGCCTTTAGTTTCATTGCATTCGTCTTGTCCGGAAACGATTATTAGCATAATTAGCGTATAACACTAACTTTGTGTTGTATAATGCATACAGCACCGTATACAGAGAGTCCCTTTCATTACATATTTTTGGACGTCTGTGCAACTTTCTTGCTTCGGCGAATCGCGCTAGTACTTGCTAACGTGTCAGCATTTGGGATCTATAAGCCCTGGAGAAATCAGGTGAAGTCCGGGTCTTCCTTTAGTCTTTACACGTACGAATATGCTGAATATGGGATTGTCTGAAAAGTTCCATTAAATGCCGCATTTACTCTTCTCCGTGTCACCAGACCTGCCAAGTATCCCGCCAAATCCCACATGAAGACAATTGAAGAAATCTCCCGCATTCCTTGTGTTTTACCTGCAACAAAGTAGTGTTTGGAGTGCTAACAGAAAAAATAGGTACGCGACGCGTACATGTATCTGCGAAAAAACTTGATTCACATTTTGTATTTTCTTGAAAGAAACTGAATAATGAAGATGACATGGGACAAATGAAATATTTCATCACTTATTATAATGGCAGACAAGATTTAAAACAGGGGCTGTATACAGCGGGGAGTGCAGCAGGGCAAGTGCTACCCCCCACCCCCACACCGAGAAAATTTAACTAACTTTATAATGTGATTATGATTGTAACAGATAATTATGCAGTCAGGAAATAAAAATTTCATGCAAACAATATTCAAAGTGTCTATACAGCCGGCTATTTAGTAAACTGTCACCTGTCAATTCAATCCATACTCACCAATTTTTTAAAACTTTATTGTAATCATATGAAGCAAAAGTTATGTCACTTGTTGTTTACACTTGCCAATGTTAACTGTTGAGTAACATACACAAAATATTTGGTGAACATGTCGAAACCACTGAATAATTGAGAATGTTTTGAAGGTCATGAGTGAAGTATATAATTAAATTCCAGTTCTGTACACAGTTAATGATATACCACACTGTTCGGTTTAACACATACAGCACATTCACACAAAAACAATTGTGTTGTGGGAGATTATCGGTTTGAGTAGAAGGTATCACAAGTTTAGTTTTGTACATTGTGTGCCATTGATCAAATCCACCATATAATATATGATTATTCATTGTAGCTGTTAAGTTATTTTCCATACTAATGAATTTAGGTAAGATTGTCTTGCAAGTTGGTTGTTCTGACAAAATTATCCAGCCAATATCCATTACATTTATTCTTCATTCTTGTATTAATCTCTAAAGAAAAATATTTATGTTAGAAAGCAAAATGACAATGTAATGAGGCTCGGGAGGGTGAGGATTCTTTTATTTGAAAATGTTTGTAAAAATTTTGTTTAATTAACTCTAATGTGTAAAACCAAAATGTATAAGTATTTTAACTGATAACATCTTCAACCTTTGCTCTAACACTACATTTGATGACAGCTTTATAGTTGGATCGACTGTTGTTAGGAGTCAATATACAGTTCCTTTGGTTCCTTTCAATAGGTAAAATTCAATAGGTTCCTTTGATATTGTTAATTGGCAATATTGCCTGCTATGTTTTCATACAGAAGTCGCAGAAGGATTGTTTTTAATACTGTATAAATCTTTTTGTCAATGTTGACAAATGGCTTAAAATATCCTCGAAAATATCCAATATTTTATAAAGTGTAATATATTAATAAAAAAATTCCAGAGTGCATTCCATTGCCATACGGCAATATCAATTCTTTATTCTGTGGCAATATTAACTATAGATAGTATAGTAAATATTTGCCGAACTGGCGAACAGATGTATTATTAAATAGGCCTATGTGGGACATATATTTGCACAATTTGGTATTTAAATATATAATATGTGGTATTTGACTACTTACCAGATGAGGATAAGATTCCATGTTGATAAATAACTTCAATTCAAGATAAATTGATAAAAATATCAAGATATTTTTGAAAGAATAACACGATTTATACACGAGGCCTGACGAGGCTAAAGCACAGAATAGAAAATAGACCAGAAGCCTCACTTAGCCAAAATTATGTCCGAGATTTTTTATGCGCAGGCGCGAGCCAGCAAGTGTAATCACGACGCCATCAAACGCCATCACTAGGTAATAAAGATTGCTGTTTTAACCGTTTTGCTGACGAACGCTGACGTGATGTTCGCAGCAAGTGTCACACACGTCATCTAGCGTGCGAAATTCGTGATCCGCAAGGCGAAAATCGCGGACACGAAAATGTTAGGAAAAGATATACAGTGAGGCTTCTGGTCCATTTTCTTTTCCGTGGCTAAAGTATGCCCGTTCGCAGGTTAGATGCGGGCACGATGTAAACAATTGATGTAAACGAATCGCTGATTGGCTTAAATTGGCTTAAATTATATAAGCGCGTCGCTGAATGGCTATGTGCTAACATACGGTACGGTCACGTTTGCGATAGCATATATATCTGCTTCGCAGATGCAAAAAACTATCAAATTGTCTAGACGCATGTTGATTGATATGTGTTGCACAGCTGAGCAAGAGTGCTCTGAATGCAGTCTTAGTTTCAAGGTTCTCGTAAACAAAGCGCTCACAGCAATCTCTTAGTCCCCGCTAGAGATTTTGTTGAGCTCATGTTTATTGTCAGCTCGCGTCAACGCAGAAAAATCACATATTGTAATCTCCCTAATTTTATGCACCACACCTTGGCAGGCCTGTGTCACACTTTTGTGAATGTGTGCTTGTAATACTCTCTTCACATAGATCTGAGACCTTGTTCAATCTCATTGCAATCAGCAGAACTCCAGCTGCTGCTTTGGAAGCTCTTTCTATTGCCTTCTGTGTTTTGTTCAGCCATATGGCTTTGACAACATCTTTACTGACCCGGATGAAAATCTCATCGAATTATCCACCATAAACAATAAAAACACAGAATATAACTCCTTTATTTATAACAGAATATAGTTCGGGATTTCTTTTATTGTTGGTAAAACAACCAGGAACACAACACATAAAACCAACACTTCTTTTACTCGTACTGGTCGATGAAAGCTGACTGTTGCGGTTACTTTCAGGGCTGTCAATTCTCTGAAGTCCCGTGCAAGAGTTATGAAAAGAACTAGGGTCTTCATTGGCTTGAACAGCCCCTAAAAGACGACAAAGAACAGCAGTGCATTCGACAGTAGCCATGTTGGATTGTTCGTGCCATGCATGCAGACATATCTGTTATGTGAAAACTGTATTTAAACTAAAAGAATATTTCTTGACCGAGATATACTTGTTTCCATTTATGCCATCGTACAACCATACTCTATTTATTGTAATTGTGACGTGTGCGACGTTTTTGTTGGAACTCGATCACAAAGATTGCAAAAGTTCCAAAATAGATGTGCTCGAATTATCATGGGTATGAGCAATGAAATTGCGCTAGGCTAGTGTAAGATGAACCTGCCTTAAAAGCATTTTTACCTGCAAGAATACCTTCTATAATTGCCAAAATAATGTACCGTGCAGTATAATATTCTAATATATGATATGTAATATGTAGCAAAGACCTGCACTGATTATTTGTAATTTAAAAATATAGTATGGGAAAGAAACAAAAAAATTTTCTGTGTTGTTTCCAGTGTAACATTCGTGTTTTTATTTCAGCTGTTCAAGTTGAGAGATGTCGGCCAACGCTGAAAGATAATCAGTTGGCATTAATTGGTTCATTCAAATCAAAATTGGCTGAGAATTGCGACTTTGGCTTTAATATGGAGTTTCCTGAAGACAAGAAACTGACAATGGAATATGTTTACGAGCTTGCTACGCGACTTCTCTTTCATTCAATAGACTGGGTTAGATTCACACATTCCTTCAAAACATTGAATCAAAGTGACCAAGTCGTTCTTCTGAGAAACTGTTGGACAGATATATTCCTGCTAAGCTTTGTTCAATGTGCTAAAATCTGTCCCTTGGAGGCTACATTGAGTTTGATGAAACAGAATATAGAGAAGGTTGGCAGTGAATTGGACAAAACGGACGTGGTTCAGGTTGAGCACATAAATAAAGTCAAAGACTTGCTTCTTACCTTAGAGAGACTCGAATTAACTGCAACAGAATTTGCCTTGTTAAAGTTTATTTGCCTTTTTAATCCTGGTATGCAATTTTTTTACTGATATATGTTGTAGTTTTCGTAGTATTAAAGTAACTCTAATTCACAGCATTTACATGCATAGTAACGTTCTGCAACCACAGCAAAATTAACAAAAAATAAACGTACATTTTAAATATTTCACTGAATCGCAAATTGACGTGCATGTTGGCAGTGTTAGTTGTAGCCAGTGTTAGTTGTAGCCAGTGTTAGTTTTAGCCAGTTGTAGCCTGTATATATACACAAGTTATAACAATGATGATGTCACGTTAGTAACAGGTGATATCACTGATACGTCACCAACAACTTTTTAATAAGACGCTATTGGAATAGTATATATAGTATAGCAAGCATTTTGACTCTGTTTGACTATAACTTGTAGTATACGTTATAGTCAAACAGTGTTACAATGCAGCAGCACCTATAGGTCTGTTCTAATTATATGATTATTTCCAGATGCTTCGGGACTAACTGGTGTACAAGAAGTGGAGCAGATGCAAGAAATGGCTCAAAGTGAACTTCAAGAATTTGTCAGGGAAAGCCACTCATCAAACCAAAGTCGTTTTGCCAGAATCTTGCTGCGACTGCCTGCAATAAAAACAATCAGTTCGATGAAAGTTGAAGAAATATTCTTTTCTCCTCTTATAGGAGAGGTAAGAATCGATCACATCTTACCAGCGATACTAAACAATAATGGAAGTAATCAACAATAGCGCTTTATAGAAAAATAGCCTGCGTAGCAGCTCTCAGGGAAAGGAGATCTACTTTTTTTGCCAATCCCGCCCACTTGGCCTGCGCGCTACACCCACTTTCAACAGATGTCAAAATTGGCCAATCACACAGATTGTTTACGCTTTCAAATTTACTTGTCAAAATTAAATAATATAGATTGCAAGACGTTTGCAAATTTCAAAACGAAATAACATACGGATGTAGGCTAAAGAATATTGAAGTCTGTGGGAATAGCGCAAAAGCAGTTTCCATCGTCGTCACAAGTAGCTTGCAGTCCGTGTGCGAGAAAGATACAAAACCTCGTCGATACGTACAAATTAGTTTCGTCAGCGGTCAACCGTGATGTAAATGTCAAAGTTTCGAGCGATGAAGGCAAGAGAAAGGTGTCTGAAGCCGTCACTCCAGAGAGAGCAAGTCCTGTTCGTAAGCATTCACAGCAATTCTCTCCTGGCACAAAATTATTAGCTACGAATCATCATGAAAAAATCTATTTGTCGTCGGTGAAAACGAACACGCTCGTGAAAGAGACGCGGCTAACAGACAGCAATCCAACGAAAACACCACAGTCACTATCTCTAGAGTCTCTTCGTAAACACCTTTTTTGTTCATCCTTAAATGTGAATCGTGGCCTTTAAGGTCTTTAGAATGCAAAACTCAAGAGACACCTCTCAAAATCTCAAATGCATCCCCCTTGTTTGTTCACAATCACGCTATCAATCAATGATTATTTTAGCATAAATTAGCATATTTTTCATTTTGAACCAATCAGATTTCTCGTTCTCTTGGAGAACGAGTAAAAACGGCAAAGCATGGGGTTTCGTGCAGGCTCTCCTTTCCCTGAGAGCCGCTACGTAAGCTAAATGTATATATTAAGAATGCATGTATACAAGTTAATTGGTCATCATTCTCTAATTCGATTTAATATATTATCTAATATAATGATTTGTCTTTGATTTGGCACCGAAATAAAACATGAAATGCGATGTCAGTTGTATAATAATTGTTGCTTATTTCTATAACCATATATTAAAGAATACCATGCTATAGCCTAAAGATAATGTAAATTTATAATATTAATGGAACACATTTTTCATTAGTAGAGACAGGAACATGCCATGCATATACAATTATGGTTCCAATGATTCGTCAATTTTGCATTGCGCACTTTTACTGCTCATATCAAATAACAAATTCTATCTAATATATGTAGTCGAACTGCAATGTAAAGTGATAAAGAAAGAATAAAGGCAAAGAGAAAAACACTGTGCATTGATTAGGCATGCTTTAGGAAATGTACCTTCAAAAATGACAGAACTCTGGCTATAGGGCTCCCTGTGCAACTAAACCGCATCATGTTGCATGTTTAACCCTTGCATCTCTTTAAAGAAGATCCGTGACCCTACTTTTTTATTTTATATTTTTGTTCTAACTTCTTCTGTACGTTTCACATATGTATCATCAGAAAATAAGAGAAAAATCATTTCTACAACTTATAATAGTTTACATTTTTCGCGCATGCTTCCCAAAATAAGATGCCTGAGAAGATGGGAAAAGACATCTTTGCACCACGACAATGCACGTCAATGGTTTTTGATTCGCTAAAATACCATGTTTTCTTGTATATAATCACTAGATAGACATATATTTTTAGTAGGATCCTCGTTCTCCAATCGCTCCGGAAGATATTGCAATGTGTTTTTTTTCAAAATTATGGAATCGAAAACAATGAAACTTATAAAGAATTACAGAAGCAACGAAAAGAGTTACAAAAAACTGTTACAAAAGCAAAGAAAAGCAAGTGGGAATGGCGAATATAACTTAATAAAATATGTCAGATGTCATCACCACACAAGATGTATGAAGCCACAATGTGTCCTGCTCAGATTTTGACATCTCAACCAAGCAATACAACATCTTGAAATTATCGATTGCGTGCGCAAGACACACTGGGAAGGCGCATCTAATAAGAAGAGTATCCGCTGAATGTTTTGTTTAAGGACTTTAAGGGCGCGGGTCAATGATGTGTCCGACTATCAATGAGGAATCCGACTGTCTACTATGCATGACATTTCATTAGCATGCATACAGCCTTGCTATAGGCCCATTTCCACTCACGAAAATTTTCCGCAGAAAGAAAATTTTGTAAAATGTGATTGGCCGACACAAATTTTCCGTCGGAAAAAAATTTTGAAGTTGAAAATTTTCACCCCCCCTTCCCCCCCCGTGTATAAGCCCACCACATGTACTAATGCTCACCCCATTCCAAATATAAGCCCTGTATAAGCCCAATAACATGACTCTTCCAACGCTCACTCATTCCAATATAAGCTCCCCCGAATATAAGCCCACCCGAATATAAGTCTCCCAATTAATATAAGCCCAGTAATCGCTGCTTAATACACGGTTACTCCCTGTTTATGACTGACTTGTTTATGTCTGACTTGTTTATTACTAACACAATAGATCGTCCATGTATAAGCCCACTCGTATATAAGCCCCTTGTATAACCCCATCAAAAATCGCTTACGAAAGTATATAAGCCCAGGGCTTATAGTCGGAGGTTTACGGTATGTCAAGAAAAACACGGTAACAACTCCGATCCCTTGTGACTTGATTAGTTAGGGCGATAGATTTTGCGTGCAAGATCTGCAAAAAATAACAAACTAAACTAATTGGAGATAAAAAAAATAAAAAGAGTAGCAAACAATGAATTTCTAAATAGGCGTGGTAGTAAAGCCATAGCCATAGGTGAATAATTAAATGGCATGAGCATTTCAGCCATGCCATAGGCAGGTGTCAGTGACAGTGTGAGAAAATTTCAAACTGACAATTAATATCACTTTGTTACGAAGAGCTACAAAACAACGTCCACATAAGCTCACATAATTACGATGTATAACTCCCTATAGTTCTTCCCTACTCCACTTACTGCTCGACCGTGTGGTACAACATGCATAAATAGTATACACGTACTGACGAATTACAAAGAGTACAAAAAAGAGCAGCACGACTAACAAACTCTGTCTAAACAGTGACAGCGACATGAAAAAGGTAAACAACGACATAATTATATATTCCGAAAGATACATGGCAACGTTTTTCTTGTTTGGAAAATCAAACGAGCAACATCGAAACCCGCGGGCTTGTCCATACGTCACTACATGGTGTAGCTACATACATGCAGTTGTCGATTGCTCCTGCCAAATCATGCACTTTGCATAGTGTAAAACAAACATGGGCTTGAACCTCCCCCACACTTTTTTTATCCCACGCGTTATATATTTTAAAAATTGTTTTGATTGTGTTCAATTCTAATTAAGTACTGAAAAATTTAATTGCTACTGCCCATGCACATGTTCGTTCATTTTAAAACTAGTGATCTCGCTCGTCACGCGTATATTAGCTATTCTTTGTCTTGCTAGCTTGATATTGCTAGCCATGATATTGCTAGCTGTTTAGTTTTAGACTGTGACTGTAGTTCATTTCCCTTAATTCCCAATCAACACTGCACTACAAAGGCTCTGCATGAGAATGAGTTGGTGCATGAGTGTTTTAGGTATCTGAGGTATATGAATGAGCCCGATGATAATCGGTTATTGATCATGAGCGATCAGTTTAGAATTAGTTTGTCTGGGAAAATAAATATGACATGAAAACAATATATTTATTTTGTGCTCTATCTTTACTGATGTTCTCATAAATCTAGCGACTGGAAAGAAGCACATTCCTATAGTATTCCGTTAAATTTCATCTTCGACATCACCGTCCATATTGCAATACATCATTACACTATTCTTGGTTTATTAGTTGGCCATGCAATGCATCTTCTGATCTTCATGCATAGGACTAGTACTATATATAGATGAATTATATGTAGTTTTTATACATGCAATTACACTGCTTTCAGTGAATGCTGCATGGTTTCTTCATTCCTATTCAACGTCACCTCAACGTATACTGAACTACTCCAAAACGATAAATATGCATGCTACATGTAAATATCATCACTAATTTAGAGTGCCGTCGTATGAGAATAATCTATCAGTCTTGCACCTCTGAATTCAATCACATGGAATGATTCATGATAAACAATATTGACAACTCTCATGCTTCTCATGAAGATTAGCGTGATATCGCCACACCAAGCACAATTGTGTGTGCCACAAAATAGCGGCAGCAAGATTGTGCACGCGGGTGACTGAGAACACTTGAGTGGTTTGCAACAATAATTTAGTCACTATACAGTAGCTTGTGGTTTTGGATGTTTGATTCAGGCATCCAGCCGAGAAGGCTTGTGGTGATGAACGTACCTCACCCTAATATCTGTCCTTGTATGTTCTGACTTGCAATAGTGATAGTTTTAATCATGGCCATTCCCTTTTACAGTCATATTATAATGCATGCAGATTGCAGTTAATTGTTAAAACTCTTAGCTCATAACTCTGAGACTTAGTTAACGTGTGGTGTTATTTAAATCTGGCATGCATTAGCCATTAGGGGAGGATGATGCAATGCATACCCAATTGCGACCTTAATAATCTATTCTATTGTATAGAAATTCGTTTGCCATTTCTTGTATTAGTTTTAAACTAATAGACTGAGATAAATACAGTAATATTTCATATGACTTTCCGGAACACTTGAACGTTGACAATGTCTTATTACAGGTTTATGGGATTTACTTAAACGTATATGCCTTATGGGATATATGGGCGAAGTAAATTAAAAATAGAATAAAAGAGTCACGAATTCAAATGTTGCACAACACTATGTTTTTCTTCTCTAAAATGTAGGATCTGTATTTGGCATAGAATGTGTCATTCGTCAGGTTTACGAGAATTTTGTTGGGAGATGGAAACTACGTCCGTGATTGGGAAGGTGCCTGTATACACTATGCAATAGTCTATTGCATGGAGAAGTCTCCTTTTAAAAGATGTGGCCACCGCTGTCAGTACGTCTTTAGTTTAGATAAGCAACTGGTGAAAGTAATATTTGCCTATTCCTATTCATATAGCACAGTTGCCGAAATAAATGCCCAATAAGGCAATATTAGTAATAATTACTTCTGCCGCATACTTGGTGAAAAACAATTAACATTAGCTGGAACCCCTGATGACCTTTTTATTGTATATCACTTATGACTTTTATTTTGTCAGTGCAGAGTGCTTTGATAAAAAGCTTTATGTTGAGCTATTTTCTAAGCATGTAGAGAATTTAAAACGTTCGAATAATGTTATATTAAGCAGTCTATATTTCCTGTTTTTACTTGCATGGTTCGTTTCAAAAACAAGTCATCACGTGCACTCCACATAATTTCATAAAGCTACTCTTTGTCTTTTACTTTGGTCTTTGGCCGTTGTGTAAAATGTGATGCGGTTCTGATATTGCAGGAATGTCAGTGGTAGCTCTTTTTATCTGATCGTATATTAATTCTTTCGATCACTCCACAATCAACACTGTAATCTGTATACAAACATCATTGACGGCTATAAGTATTAGGGAAGCCTCACATATCGATTTTGTCCACGAGAAACGTGATATGTTCGTTTGTCTGGAGACCCCCCTTTAAGCCCGCCGCACACGAGAGCAACTTGCTGAGCTAACCGCCTCACGTGGCAGCTACCTCGGCTATGTATTTTCACTGCACATATGGAATATGTCATCTGCTATCTGAGAGGAATATGTCATCTGCTATCTGCTGGCATATGTTTTTTTTATTAATATATGAACTTCAAAATTTCCAATGTTTCTCAAAACAATTTTTTGCCTGAGATATCAGTTGACAATTTTAGCGCGTTTTTCTTGAAATTTGAGTGTTTTCAATGCAAGGAAGGCGTAATAATATAAATTGTATAGAACAGGTATGGTATTACGAATGTATAGACTGGTGAGTGGTGTTTGTATCAAGTTGTTTTCTTTTTTATATTCTGCAAAGATGATTCCGAAATGTTAAAGGTTTTCGAAAAAATTATCGAATTTTTCCATGATGTTTTGTAGAGAAACGTCACAGCTGCAACCCCACCCCCAAACGAACATATGACGTTTCTCGTAGACAAAATCGATATGTGAGGCTTCCCTTATAGGGAACGACATTAGAAAAGAAAGAGTTAAAACGAAATATGCAGTATAACTAGACTGAGTTTTCTGAACTGAAACACATTCCGACTCCCGTTCTATATAATCCCATTCTAATTCCTGGTTTCCAGTTTAGCGTTTTCGTCTTAGATCTCACTGTCGCGCACGGAAAATTTTCAATTTACGAATGAAAATAATTAAGTATTTTGGTGTTCCATGTAATTTAGCTAGTGTATATGTTTTTACTTGTCATATAAACATATTTGTTAAATAATTATATATAAAAAGGAAATAAGGACTAAGTCTAAAACAAAATAAAACGCAAAATTGGTGACTAGAGTGACATCGCCATGACACCAGACACAACTGTATGCTCTACAATAGCGTCGGCAAGATCAGTTGTGCATGCAGGTGACTGAAACACTTGAGTGGTTTGCAACAATGATGTGGTCACCTTGAGGCTCCAGCCGTGGAGGCTTGTGGTGATGGACACTCCACCTTAATATCTGTCCTTACATGTCCTGACCTGCCACAGTGTTTTGATCATGGCCATGGCAATTCCCTTTTACAGTCATATAGCATGCCATTATTTTGTGAAGTAAACACTCTTAACATATATTATATTACTTCATCTTAATGTAAGATTATTTAAATCTGGCATTAGGGGGCGGATGATGCCATGCATACCTTAATTGTGACTTTATTAAGAGGCAATTTTTTTCATTGTCACGTCTTTGCAATGAAAAGTGTTCAAACTGACCTAAAATCTTTTTGGCGTTCCTCTCAAAATTACTTTGTTTTAGCTTTATTCTCTAGTTTATAGAGTTAGCTACCTTTTTAAATGCATCTGCCGGTTGAGAAACATAAAATAATAGTTAAAAATTGTCAATTAAAGTACAAATATCAATGATGCTTTAAAATTGACGCCATATTTATAACCATATAAGCAAAACTTACTGAACTTCAGACATCATTTTCTCTTTGGCGTATCATCTAAAATCTCTTCATTTTGGCATTATTTTACAGATAAAGCACTAAACATACTTTTTAAGTTTGTTTGCCGATTGAGAAACGTTTTGAAAATTTTGAATTTAGTCATAACCTCAAGCGATATATTATACGCACTAGTTTTGAGCGCGTGTTACGTAACATACAAAAAAATCTCCTCTTAAATAATACAGTATTCAAGTAGTATACAAAACAGATATGCCGTTCCGGAATACTTGATTTGAATGTTTAGCCTGCCGCACACGAGAGAAACTCGCTGAGCTAACCGCCTCGAGTGGCAGCTAGCTCAGCTAGGTATTTTCACCGCATACGTTGTGAAAACTACTCAACAACAACATAATTGACAAAATCATTTGCATTTTCCTCCATATTTTGTTCTAAGTCACATGAAGAAACTATGGTTTCTCATTGGTTAATTGATTCAAGCAGCTCAGCACTTAGCTCACAACATCCGGAGACGCCGAAATTTTTTCTCGCCAGGTGAAAAATATCAAACACGATAGATAGTTTCCTCAAGGCCTCGAGAGGTCAAACTCCTCACGAAAACTATCCGCACATGCACGAGAGAAACTTGCTGAGCTAGCTGCCACGCGAGGCGGTTAGCTCAGCAAGTTGCTCTCGTGTGCGGCAGGTTTACAATAATTCCAGTGGGCAGTGTCTCACACGCAGATCGACGCAGGGTTATGGGCCAATATGAGGAAAACATAAAAAATAAAAACACATCTTGTTGTGATTTTACTATAGACTATTCCCAGCATTCAGTTGAGACGAGAAAAGCTGGTTACATGCATGATTCACGTATGGACATCGGATATTTCTTGTAAATCATGCAATACTATATATGTATATAATCTTGAACTGTCGGTGCCAGTGTAGGTAGTGCCAATAATATTAGGGATGCAACTACCTGAAAAATATAAGGAGAATTTCGACGTTTCGAGGCGGATCTTATATTTTTCATTTTTCATACTTATATTTATACTTATATTTTTCAGATATAGTTGCATGCATCCCTACCAACGAAAGCTTGTTAATGCTATGTATATGGCTATCTACTCGAGTCTCGTACATGAGAAAATAGCTGGTTTACTAAGTGCCAGCACCTGTTTTAACGTATACTGAATTTCCGATTACTACTGCCTACTGGCTCTATATTCTATGTATATATACAGTACACTGCCAATTAGTGTTTTCATTTTATTCAGTTTACGTTTTCATCCAACTTAATTAAAAGTAAGCAGTAACTTTTTGTGTTCTCTATGATACAGGAATGCAACACAAGGACACAGTAGATATAGCAAATATTAAACAATAAATTCTACTGTTATAAGCACACAATACGGACGTTTAACATTCAATTAATTCTTCGAGATGATCAGATTTGATCCGATGGAATGAGGCCCTGTTAGGGTTTTAGGATTACGGATTATTTGGCATTTTTGGGCAGGATTACGGATTATTGCTGGTTAAAAAAAAAGATTATGGATTATTTGGATAGGATTTTAGGATTATTAATGATATGCAAAGATCATCCATTTTTGCTATTGAAAATAAAAATAAGAGATACAATTTGCAGTTTGTAAGAGGTCATAAGATGCCATTCAATATCAATATCTTCTTTATACTGGGGACACCATTAAAAGGTGCTGAAAATTTTAATTATTGACCATTTCGCACATTTGAGATGGAACACACGCGATCTTCGCGCAAACACGTACACACGTAAAAATCTCACAACTTGTCAACAAGATGTGTTCGCAAAAGGCTTGTAGCAAGCTTGTCTACAAGTTGTAACAATGCTGATATTTTATCAACTTGCTACAAGGTTGTCACTCACAACTTGTTGACAAATTGTTGATATCAAGTTGTTGGAACAACTTGTAACAAGTCTGTTGAGCTCAACAACCTTGTAGCAAGTTGTCAACAAGCTGTTGATAACTTGTCAACAAGCTGGGACATGGCCGTAGCTAGCATGTATAGTTGGGAGGGGAGGGAGGGGGGGTCGGGCAAAAATTTCCGAATGACGAAAAAATTCCCGAATCTTTCATGACATACGAAGGCACGAAGGCAGTTCCGTAGGAAGCTGTTTTTAATCGGGGGGAGAGGCTGAATACGAGGGCCAAAGGCCCGAGGAAATTTTTAAATTTAGAGTCTCTAAAACTGGCCATTTCCTGATTTTCCGAATATGTTAATTCTAAAAAAGTTGGGGGGTTAACCATCCCCCCAATACCCCCTCGCTACGGTCCTGAGCTGGGAACAAGCAGTGCGAACACATCCTGTTGACAAGTTGTTGGAACCATAGAGATTATAAATAACACTAGAGGAGGCATCGAGTTTAAAAATTGGGAACGCAGCTAATGGGGGGCAAATTCAAGTCCCGGATATAAAATCGTGCTCTCATTGGCTGATTTGAAACTCGTCACCAATGGGAACACGAATACACATCCGGGACTTGAATTTGCCCCCCAATAGCTGCGTTCCCTTTTTTTTACTGAATTAAGATTACAATGCCTCCTCTAGTGTTATTTATAATCTCTATGGCTGGAACAGCTTTGAGTTACAACTTGTGCGTTTTTAATTTTAATACGTGTGTATGTGACATGCATGAATCACACGCATGAATCATTCGAGTGTCACTTGATCTCGTGTGGTATAATTTGACTGTTCACATTTCTTTAAATTGTTAAAGGTGATCTATAGTCCGATCTGCGCATGTGCACAAAGGAGCCCACTTTTTATGATACAAACAGTTTAACTATGTTTTGGGTTCTTGCAAAGCCTGATTGTTGTTTCTTGATCATTTATTATACTCTAGAAGCTTGAAAATATAAATAGTTGTCGAATAAAGCTCAATATTTTGGACGCAAAAATGTAAACAAAGGCTTTGTTCACATACGGACTGTAGATCACCTTTAAATACGGATTATTTTTAAATTTTTGCTAGGATTATGGATTATTCAGACCCCCCTCTAACAGGGCCTCTGGAATCCTTTATTTACAGAGCACGTGCCTTTATGTGCACGTCATGTCTAATACTTACTTATAATAGCTATACATTTATATATAAACATGTATACACACATGCAATTCAAAATAATTGTGAAATGTGAAACATCCATTTTGAACAATTTGATAGCTATTGTAAACCAGTTGGTCCAGTTCAGTCATATGTTCAATGCTGTAAACTGAATTTAATAGATACAACTGTGGTGGGTGGTGTACTGCCACTACTGGATGATTGTCAAATGTTTGTTCATTTTCTGCTACAAAAGGCTGCGATGCGCATGCGTTGCGGTACATGTTCAACACGGGCGCATATCAAATACGCAGCATTGTTCATTGATCACATTTGTAGCACTGCTAATGTTGTTGCACACAGTCACACAGTGCTACATAATTTGTAGATTTGGTTGTTGCAGTTTCCAGCCAATTGAAGGAGAATTGTTACATGAACAACGTTTTATTCTTTAGTATGATTGTCGGCGATTCTCTATAGCTTTTTACTCAGCCAGGAAATCGGCTTGAGTGCTGTCTATGTTATATAGATAATGCTCTGCATCTGCCATCTGACCAGTATTAACTATTAAGCAAGCATATTTAGTGGCAGTAGCTATGGATGCTTTGGCAATTATCGAAGGACTTGATTGTTCTGTATGTCTTGAACGTTTGGATGAGACATGCAAGGTTTTACCCTGTCAACATACGTTTTGTAAAGGCTGTTTAAAAGCTATCGTAGCTTCGAGGCAAGAGCTACGTTGTCCTGAATGTCGCCGTCTTGTCACTGAGAATGTGAACGAGTTACCAGGAAATATTATGCTTATTCGTCTTTTGGATGGAATAAAAGACCGGCAGACAAGGAAACACATAGCACCGTCGACAAGGTCTAAGGTTAGTGTGACACAGAGTAAAATAATGTAATTGCTCTGTTTTGTATTCTTTTGTGTGTGAAGTCATTGTGGTTTCTTGTTAAGTATTAGGTGTTACCAGTTGGAATATTTCTATTCCGTCAAAATGTAATGTCGTCGACACTATGTGTTGTGCTATTTATTACCGAATGTCGACCGGGCTTCAACCAAGGTCGAACAGAACGGCATCGTTTTATTGAGTTCTGTGGTGTAGTTTTGTTGATTTTACTCTGTTCTTGACATCGGCATCGAGAAGCTTACAATTTGTTTTGATATTACGTTGCAAGAATTCGCAAGTGCAAAACAATATTCTAAATTAGTATCACTCCGTTTCTAATTGGGAAACCTTTATTCGATATCTGTTTTAATGTTTCCGTGGGTCAATGTTGATCTTAGATAGCCGCAGCGGAAAATCCTTTCAGGCTTTCAGGCACCACAACAGACGAATGGTGACTGAAAATGCCATAATTAGAATCGATTAACTAAATGTAGACGATTTTGAGTTCATATAAATACCCTTACAAAAATAAACCTTTTGACATGTGATTTTGATCTGTGTGATTATAGTTACATGTTGAAAAATAAACACGACTAATGCACCGCCAGAATACTTGTGATGCCCTATTTAATGAAATGAAAACATAGAACCTCATTCCTGCAGGACTAATGACATGTCTGTCTTCACTCTTCTGTGCTATGCTTTTTATTCTTTGACCTTGTATTAAATATAAGTGGTTTATATGTCATGTACATAAATAATTCACCCAGAAATATCTAAAAGAGCAATGTATTACTGTAAAATTCTAGAAAACCAGTTGAAAGAATCCTAAAAATATCTCGTCCTAGAATCCTAAAATTCACCAAATTCCCTTCACTATAATTACTTTAGATTCTGTTAGTTTATGTTGTTGAAATGTTGGTATTTTTTTCTTTATCAATTTTGCAGCAGTTATAATGTTTTGAATATTAACCATTGTAATTAGTTAACATATTAAACAGGGGCGAGGGTCTCGGAACAAATTTATTTATTTATTTAGTTTTGCCAACTGGGACAGGGTCACAACAACAGCATATGCCAATTACTGTGGGCCCTTTTTACCTAACCCACCCTGTCAATTTCCATGTGGGAGGAAACCGGAGTACCCGGGGAAAACCAACGACTTTCGGCAGAGTGTTGACTTTTACTCTTTTCACACGAGGACTGGGTTTGAGTCACATTGAGAAAGTTCTCACTGAGGCTTGAACCTGCGGCCTCAGAGGTGAAAGGCAAGTGTGCTAACCACTTGGCCACCGAAGCCACCGAAATGAAGGAAAGGTTGGTGACATGTAATACCTGTGAGGTACAGTACACCATATATATATATATATATATATATATATATATATATATATATATATATATATATATATATATATATATATATATATATATATATATATATATATATATATATATATATATATATATATATATATATATATATATATATATAAATTAGAATATTAGTATTCACTACAATAGTATTGTATTTTTGTGAGAATAGTGAGCTACTGTAAGAATAGTGAGCTACTGTACATTGGAATGTGTCTTTTTTGTGCCCAGATTTTGAGTAGCCTGCTTGGACTGCTTGCTGTTAGTGCTTGCAGGCACTCTTCTCCACAGAGGCATATATTTGCTCCTCAGCAGAGGCATTATGTGCTCCCCTGCACGCATTTGCCAATAACCTGAATGTCTTACATTTTGCAGATGTAAATAAAGCGACATATAAAGCCTCTGCGGAGGAAAGTGGCTATATTTTGAGTGATTGATTGCTGGCCCTTTGTGCAGGCTTTTAGCCAGAGTGTCAAAACTGGCCGTCCAAAAAACACTGTGGGTGTGACAACCTATATTCATGAGCATGGTCAAAAAACATGGAGCTTGAAATCAGTGGTCATATTTCAGCGTCTTTTCTTGTAGAACAGATATTAGGTATTCACAAAATATCAAAGATTGCGAGTTGCTGTTCAATGAAAACATTTTCTTAGGCCGT
>CACRXK020004011.1:0-33523 GCA_902702795.2 Paramuricea clavata
GTAGAACAAGGTGTTATTTTCTCACTCTTTTTGTTTACATGTTTCGAATTTCAGGCATTCTGATTGGTCAAGAACGCAAAATGTAAACAAACGCGCTGATTGGCTAACATTATTTGCCCTTGTTCTTCGGGTTAGATCTGGGAAGAATTGACTGGATGGATAACGAGCTGGGCACGACGTACTGGCCAACACTAAAACGAAAGCTTCAGTTCCTCAAGAACGAGTTGAATCTCTGTGACGATCAGGGCTTCTGGAAATCTTCAATCTACCATGGCTTTAACAATGACTCTGCGATCGAGAAGAACATTTTCAACGGCAGCCCAAATTATGTTCGTAATGGGTCCATAGAACACAAAGATCACGCTGTCTACTTGAAGGCTTTTCACAATTTGAACTTCACGGAAAATTACGTGCGAGGTTGGGATCCCGACTCGTCAGGCGGGATAAAGGCACGAAACGGAGAAGATCTCGTTATTGCGCGCAATTACGTAGACGATACAGGAATCTTGTTGTACATCCACAAGCAGGTCGTTCGACCGCTTCCGTTGTTTTTGAAGAATGTCCTTGTCTATGGCAACCACATTGTGGAACGCACCAAACCCGGCGACCGAAAAAGCGGTATCTTTTACCTTGAACCGTACCAGAATTTCACTGACGAGAATCTAGTTTACGCTGGAAATGTTTTCGAGATCGAAGGAGCTAATCCAACTTCAAAAGATTGTATATTCATTGGTAAACACGCTAACCTGAATCAGCACCACGTGTATGACGACAATATCTACGAAGGCACCACTCCTCCAGAACATGTGAACATTAAGGCCGCCCAAGGAACACTGCATTTTGAATCAGGGTCTGCTTCTGTGCCAAGGGACTACGTTGCCATGACTGTACCCCGGTACAATATCGCGCAGTATGCTCCCAAGTCTTCAAGTGGCTAAGATTGGTGAGTTTGAAGTGCATTCAATCAGGAATGCAAGACTTCCGCTTAATGTCAGTAGTTATACATTGTATTAGTTGATAAGTTAAACATGTGGATGTCTTTTCTCGTAATAAAAATGTAAGAAAAATTTTGAACGTATCTTTTAGTTATTAAAATCTTTAAACGACGAGACATACAGTAGGTAGGCAAGAACAGTAAAATGTATATAACTGGTCATGAATGCTACCTTGAGTACCTTCAGATAAACTGTCTATCTTTTTCTTGAAACCAAATCTGATCCCCAGATACGGGCCTTCTGAAAGCGAGCATGCCGTTTTAATTAATAAGAAAAACTAAAAGTTAAGTTTATTAATAGAAAGTTTTCACCGCTGATCATTCTCGTACCCAGAGCCCTTCTCACGCGCGCTCGACCGAGCGCGACGAGGGGCTCTGGCCAAATCCATAACCGGATACCATAAAAACATGGTAAGAAAACAATATCCGGTGTTAGAACTAGCCAATCAGATGCCAGTTCCGAATATGGATTTGGCCAGAGCCCTTCGTCGCACCGCGAGTAAGGAAGGCTATGGGTACGAGAATGATCGCTGATAAAAAGGATTTTTTGTACGCCAGTTTTCAAGAATACATGCATATTCATGTTGATGGATTGTCGTGCTCTTTGGATGCGTGGAACGACAGAGACTGGCGTTCAAGTTTGGCTTCAAATTTCCGGTTAGAGGAAGCGTTCCAGTGATACTCCAGTTTCAGATTCCCATCGCGTCGTCCCCAAGCCCCGCGTGCTCGCTCAGCTTAACCACTAATCTATATATAACAATGAAGTGCTTAGTTCGATTTTCCTTATAAGCGCCTGGGTACGAGACTGGGAAAATCGTGTCAAAACGCAATGAAATCCAACGATCCGAAAAGCTGATCGGGTGATTCTCGGTGAAATGTTTTTTCACTGGTTCAGTCCCGCCCTTACATCACTAGACTTTAGAACATAGAACTTCTGAAATGCACAGTGCATTGTGGGCTCTGGGTTTGAGATTGGCAATTAAAGCTTGTATATGGGCGAGATTCTGTGTTAATGGTAACATGTACTTTATAACAAAGACAAAACAATCCTACAAAGTATAAGATGACATGTGGCCAGACCATATTTCCGCCATACCTTTATTTTCTTGGGGGTGTAATATAACATAATGGTTCTAAGCTTTTTTTGTAAAACATGAGCGGTCGCGCCAGTATATGCCCATAGATAGTCTGAGATTTCGAAATACATTGGTTTTAATGTTTATTTATATAAATTGTAAAGCTTACAAGAAGTTACCAAGGTTCATGATTAGCCAGCAAAGCAAACTGGTGAAATTATACTACTCACTAAAAATTTCACTGGAGATTGTGGCTCGTCGAAATGATATATAATTACTATCAAAACTAACAGCTATATCATGCTAACATGCATGCATAAACAATCGACCATAAACATGCCCATTGTGCTTTACACGATTAGAGGTCGAAATTTTGTGGTTGTGAATTTTGATCTTCAGAGGACTACATCACAGGCAGACCGCGAAATGAGAGGCGATTTTTTCTATTTAACCTTTATTAAAATCTTTTGATAGGGATATTAATTTAATTTAATTTTATTTTATTTTATTACAACGACGTTTCGATGCTTCTTGCATCATTTTCAAGGTAAAGCTAAGAATTAAAGCTAAACATGATTAATTGTTATCTTTAAATTGAAAATGATGCATCGAAATATCGTTGTAATAAAATAAAATTAATATATCGCTATCATTTGTTTCAAAGTTAAATTTTTTCTGTGTGGCCTATGCGCGATGAAAAGTATTTTAATTCTTCTCAAAATTTCTTTGTACTACTAGCTTTATTCTCTAGTTTAAACAGTCTTAAAAAACTCATTAATAATTAAGTTAAATTAAAAAACTCATTAATAATTAAACAGTCTTAAAAAACTCATTAACAAAGAAAAATGATAAGCGTGTCGTGATTTTATATGTGATATAAAATCATGTTAATTTACATAAACTTTAGCTTTGATTTTCTCGGTTTAGACAAAGTTTATTTTAAAAATTACTTCGCCAATGAACTCGTATAAGATGAGTCGTTTTTTAAGCCATTTAAAGCACTTGTAGTCGTGTTTTATCACATATAAAACACTCCGCTACGCGTCGTGTTTTATATGTGATAAAAAACTCCTACGCGTGCTTTAAATAGTACATAGCTACGTTTTTAAATGCATTTGCCGGTCAGGAGAAACATAAAATAATAGCAAAAAATTGTCAGTTTTAAAATAAAATGATCAGTGACGCCCTATATTTAATTACAGCAATATGAGCAAAACGTACTGAATTTCAGACATAATCTTCTCCGTTGGCATACCTTTTAAATCGTTTTATTTAGCATTCGTTTACAGATAAAGGACGATAAGTATAAACATGCATACTTTTTAAGTTTGTTTGCCGATTGAGAAAAGTATCGAAAAATTTGAATGCAGTCATTTAAGGTTATACAGGACACCCTTTTTGGCGTTTTGCGGAAAATCGCTACTGCGCGCTCAATATCAGTCCGATTTGAATCAAATTTTCACCAAATGTTCGCCAGTGTATGCAAAATATGGTAAAGTTGTAAAATTAACAAACAATAAATAATATAAGAATTATTCAGGAAAATCTTAAATCGCGGTACCGTTACGCTTTTGAGTGGTGCTCCTGCTGGTTTTAAGATATATTTATGAAAATATCATTTTTATACAGTAAAATAGTTGTTCTAAAAAATTGTGTTCGGAATTTTTTGTTTATTTCGTCATTCCGCTGATATGGCGATTTCTTTGACGACTGCGATATATTTCTGAATTGTTTGAGTGAATTACTCTTTATTATTAAAATATCCAAAATTAAAAAAAAGCCGAACACAATTTCATTGAAACTGACGTCTTTAGCTATGTCCTGTGAAAATTTGAGAAAAATTGGTCAAAACCCGCAGGAGCACAACTCGTTTGAAAATCAGTAATTACCGTAAAATTCTTCGGGAGAAAATTGAATTTGAATATTACATTTTCAATGTTTTTCTTATTGCAGCGAAATGTATTTTATTAAATAACACTGCGAGTTTTCAACATTTTTCGTTCAAACTTGGTCAGATAGTAGAACTAGTCTAATGCTTTCATGGAAACCAATAAAAAAAATTTAGGCAAAATTAACACGCAAAGGTGTTCTGTAACCTTAACGGCATGCAAATCGTATATTAGTTTTGAGCGCCTCATATACGTACCGTAAAAAAATCTCACACAATACAAAATTAACAAAGACTACAAGTGCTATGTCATGTTGTATGCATACTTAAAAATAAGGAAATTAGAAAAGATTATGCAAAATTATAGCAGGATTACGCAAGCACAACTGCACTACAGCAACATCAAAATTTTAAAAAGACTAAACACTATAGTAATACAAGTCAGTATAATTTTGAGTTTCACTTGTAATAAAGGCCCCATCTCATGCGACATCCGCCTCCTCTGTTGTCGGTATCATCTCTGTAGTAAGGAGTCCAGTTGTTCGCTTTGGCACAAAGCTTGCGAGCAGCACCACCGCCACACTGTCCACCATCACCATCTGGATACCATTCGTAGCACAACTGGATATTCCTCGCCCACCAATTATGCACAGGTGGTAGTTTGAGCTGCCAAGACATTCTACACCCACCGCCGCGGTTATCGGTATCGTCCCGGTAGACCGGCGTGTATTTACCCACCGGGGCACACAGCAGGCGCGCTGCCCCACCGCCACACTGACCGCCGTTACCATCCGGGTACCATCGGTAGCATATTTGCACGTTCTTGAACCACTGTGGGCTGTAAGGTGATTGGATGGACCAGCTCATGCGACAACCGCCACCTCTGTTGTCTGTATCGTCTCGGTAATATCGAGTGGCTGCGTTGACGTTCGCGCAAAGATGTCTAGGTTCGCCCGCACCACACTGGCCTCCATCGCCGTCCGGGTACCACTGGTAACAGAGTTTGGTGTGGGCCAAGAACCAGACTGGTACCTTGTTTGCCTTACAGTCGTAGCCACCAGAACCACATGAATATATGGTTGACTTGCACGAGTGTTTACAACAGTCGCCTCCGTCGAATTTGTGTGCAGCTTTGTTGCAGGCGTGGTCACACCACCCGTCACCAATGCTCGAAGCAACACACGAAAATATTGCACGTTTTGTGCGCAAGTAAACTAAATAACGAAAGAAATATAACCGGTTATAAATACGAATGATTTCCGTAGCCGGTCGCTTACCAGGGACGGCTTGAAATAATAGCCGCGGTTATCGATCAATAATCGGCAAGAAATTGTTTATGACTGTAATTTTCCTCTTACACGTCCCTTGTGGAAATCAGCTTCGGTTGACAGGGTTAGCGTGGGTAAATAACGTTTTTCTATCTATCTATCTACTCCTCCGATCACCATGATCGGGAACTTTGAGAATCTGATTTCTGAATCCTAGTGGCTAGTTACCCAAGATGGCATGGCTCTCATTTATGTTTGCAAAAAGAAGTTTAAAAAGTTAGATTAGGGTTAGGAGTTAGGGTTGGAGTTGGGGTTAGGGTAGTGGTAGGATTGGGGTTAGGGGGTTAGAGTTAGGTGCCGCGAATTTATCATATTGATAAATTCAGACGTGTTTAACAGTTTACTCATATAGTAAATTCAAAGGTGGCCGGCTCATGCTGATAAAAACACCTATAGTATCTAATAAGGCAGATATTTGCATACCTAAAGGTCCTTCATTATCAGTTTCAGCACTTTATAGTAAAAAAGTAGGAACGAAAGCAATGTGAGGGCGTACAGTGATATATTAAATTAGATATCACTTTACTCTATAACTTTTCAATAGTCTATCCGGTTTCTTCCAACAAACCAAATTAGTTTGTAATGTAACTTAATTTCGCATAAATATGTCTTCAATGGACAACTTGCATGTTAGACTAAATTTTAATCTAAGTATTAAAAGAGAAGGGAATCAAACACAACAGTTAAAAAGAACATAATGAAATTAGTAAAATTGCAAAATTTGGTTGCGGAATGTTGTAAAATACAGAAAATATAGCCTTGCGAAGTTTGTATATTTTCACTGTAGGTCTATATTTGTATTACGTGCGGAAATTGTTACTATTTTCGGCTGCGCGTACAAGGGTTGGAGATGACACGAAGACACAATTCTTTTGAACAATGCATTAAGAAATTAAAAATCCTCTGTGGCAAGTCAAGTGAACTCATATAATCTTATTTTTGAACCAAATTGTACATTAAAAACAAATTAACACTGCATGAGCGACTGCAATTTCAAAACTTTCTAACAGTAAAATAAAACTATTGATTAAGTATAGATTTATAGGTAGTGTTCTTCCATTTTAACCGTGCAATGTGGTTTATCAGAAATTATTATTTGTATTAATATTAATACTAGCTTTTTGCACATGCATAAGGCGAGACCATAAAGACGAGACACTTTTTGTAAAAACAGGCCTGCTGTCAAGATAAATGGTCTAATATGCTTAATATAGCATGAACCTTTATATACAACACTGAAAACGACAACAACGGAATAAAATACTTACCTCTGGCTCTGAAGCAACAGCACCAGATAAAAGAGTGTAAGTAAGGGTCAGCGTTAACAACAAATATACACGCATGTTTGGAGAGATGTTGAAGCGACTACGAGCTCTTTGACTCTGAGCAGAAGTCAGGGTTAAATTGCCGTTTATACCTTCGCGTCGTAATGAATGTGCAAAACAAACAAAAAAACAAAGGATATCCTGTCAGGATGTACGTATGATGACGTAACTGACACAGTGGGATAAAGCGCGTCCTAATATCGTAACCTTGCATGCAAATGGTCATTTATATATACAGTATATTGTCAATTATTCTTTGCAACTTGTGTGAAATTCTCGTCTTAAAGCAAGCCCATGCAGTAGCGAAGTGTTTTTGGGAAGGCCAATGTTATCAAGACTTTGTAGACAAACCACAGACAATCCAGAGGATATCTACTGGATTGTTCGTGTAACGGCGCACGCATGACTACGTATTTGTATCTCACAACGATTGATTGGGTATTCGACCAATGCATTCGACTGAGGATATATACATGCCTCGAGATGCCTCGAAGATGATGAAAACTAGCTAGATTTCAGCACCGTCTCGGGCGTCCCAACTTGACCAACATTATGAACATTATTTTTTGTGACTAAATGCACCAGGGGAACTGGGGAAGCTAGTGGTAATTAGTACTTACAATGGCGGATGAGAGTTAATATAAAGAGGTAATTAAAACAGGAAAACGATGTCACACTGATTAGTTATTAGTTTCCCCTCGCCCTTCTGAAATCAGAATTCCCTTCAGAAATCTTAAACCTTGAGCGCACAAATTACATGAGTCAGATTGCTAACTTGGAGCCTAAATAGTGAACCAATAGCCCTACATCGATGCGTTCATTATATATGTTCTAGCATTGTTTTGGAAAGCAAATTTCCCGAGGAAGTTACCCATTATACCTTGCGCGCTCAATGTTTAAGGTTTAAGATTTTTGAAGGACAACCTATTTTGAATTGGCTGAAAATGTATACATATAGCCCTTTTACCTCAAGAGGTTGCCACACAGCTTGTTTCATCCATGCAAGAGGAATCGTAAAAATCTTCAAAAATCTTAAACCTTAAACATTGAGCGCGCAAGGGACGATGGGTAACTACTTATTTAGCGTCTTGAACTGTGTGAGATTTGTCATAATTTTCAGAGAGAGCGCACTTACACCGCGTCGCGCTTCATGGCGTTTCCGAGAGCATCACATCACATGCTTGAAACATCCACTTCAGCAAAATTTGACAAAACACAAAATGTGTTAGGATGCACATATCCAGTAGCTAGACGATATTGGGAATATGCGCGAGCTTCTATTGTATTCAATATGGGGAAAATATAATTTGCGACCCGCGAATTTTAGGGCGGGCGAAACGGAGGTCTGTTGTTATCATGTTCTCGTTTAATTCCTGATAGTTCACAGTGGTCTGCAAATGATATTGCACTAGTAGCCATATATTAATGGCCCGTGCGCTTTTATATTTATTGCATTTTGTTTCATAATTTCAATCGTGTAATCACACGAGAACCGAGAAAGTCGTATATTCCCCATGTAATTGCTTTTGACCGAGTACCAGACTCGTCCCTAGGCTCCAGTATCTGCGCGGGGTTTACGACGCGCAGCTCATTCTCATACCCAGAGCCCTTCTTACGCGCGGTGCGACGAGGAGCTCTGGCCAAATCCCCATAACCGGATACCATAAAAACATGGTAAGAAAACAATATCCGGTGTTAGAACTAGCCAATCAGATGCCAGTTCGGAATATGGATTTGGCCGGAGCCCCTCGTCGCACCACGCGTAAGAAGGGCTCTGTGTACGAGAATGCGCGCAGCTCTGAAAACACACATAAGGATCCCTCTCCTCCCGCCCACGTGTGAGTTTCTCGCGTGTTTCTCCCGCGCCGGGACGAGGCTGGCCGAGTGCTAGTTGTCGCGGCAAAGCTAGCTGAAAAATTACACACGCACGTACTGATTTAATTGTATAGTTTATAATAATTTATATATATTTAACTACAAGTATAGATTTTTAAAATTTCCACCTGAAAATATAATTTACACAGTCGCTTTTGGCTCCATCCAACAAAACCTATGACTATATAGGCCTATGTACAAACATTACCAAGATGAACACTATATATAGCCTGGATTTATGCCCCAAGTATTGAACTGCCTTGTCTGACAAAGATCGATCTTAAGTCCCTGTTTATGCCATTTCCCTTGAGCAATAGCTTGACAAACTTGGCACCAATGATGGAATTTTCTATCCCAATATTTTCCAATAATTGTTTCACTTATATCCCCCAGACCTTTTCGCTTCCATTCTAAATGCTTATTATATTCCGTTTCGTTACTCATCAAAAACTTTAGACGCTCGGCTAGTTCTCGGGGATTTTTGAAATCTCTTACGTTAATGATAGCGTTTTTAAGATTTCCTGGTAAAAACTCATAAATCTTGTCTGTACTCATGACGATTGGCACAGAGCCGGCGTTCAGCGCATGTAGAATTTGATCATCGACAAAATAGTCACAATCTTGATTGAAAAATGTTATAGCAAATTTGTATGTCTTTTGTAACTTCGATTTCATATTTTTAAAATCGGATTTATAACGCTGGACGAGTCCTGCCCTATTGTGCAAACATGCACCGTAAGAATCTACCGGGATATATCTCATTAATTGTCTGAGGTACTCGGGTCCTCACTGGTTCGCAGTTACTAAATGCGGCCATAATCCTACCGGTTTTGTTTTTAAATGGTACAGGAGGATCCAAATTTGGTTTCTTGAACAGAGGAGTAGGGAAGTCGGAATCTAATCTGTAACTTCGTAGTAAATGAACTTGAGACATGTACTCCGGTTTTTTTAAAACAGGAGTATAAACGGGGTTCTCTAAAGTGGTTAGGATCCAAGGGATGTCTCTGTTTGGCGGTAAAGGATACGGATCCCGAGCGTGGACGATGAATGCGTGAGCTTGTTTGATTCGATCACGATTAGATGTCACCTCGCACGAAACTGGACACTGATCTTTGCCAATGCCTTTTTCAAGAAATCCTTCGCTTTTTTTCGCCGGGAAACCCCATAACTTGGACCAGAATAGGAGGAGGACTTTTTCGTCTGCCGCATAGGGTACACGGGTTAGGTTTGGTGAGGTGTCGGAGAAGAAAAGACTGAGAAGCAACAGTGTAATGCCGATGATGGTTGAAAAAGCGACGAACAAGAAAATTGGTAGCGGTAGTTTTTTTGCGTGTTGTTTCACCAGCATTTTGTTGTAATGGACCATATACATTGGATGTGGTACTTGAAGCTGGGGAATACGATCTGTCAATTGTCAGCAAAGAAAATCAAGTATACATTATATGAACACAATATAACTTAGGGGTTGTTATATATCAGTCCCGCTTTGCCAGGACGAGATGTGAGGCGGGACGATTTCGATATATTGAAATAAGTCATGCTGCCGCACAATTCAGCAAAAAACTTCATTATTTTCTAGAGATAGATTATACCAGTTAACTGTAAACGAAAGGTTGTTTGAGCAGCAATAATAATCTTCTTGAACTACAAGATCTCTACAATATTTGAGTTCTGTTAACCCAACTTAACCAGCATTTGAACTTTCGTTTCGCCTAGTGACTTGTTTCAATACATCAAAATCATCCCACATTCCATCATATAAACAGCGCTTAACCCTTTAAGTGGCAATGCGTCCTGCCTTATTATTTTACTCTGTCTAACGCCAGATGATTTTTTCTTCAAGGGAAGAGTGCTTCCACCGGAAGTCACAACCTCAATATCAATATCAATGGTCAGATACTCAGATCTGACAGGACTATTTTCTTCCCGCGAAAGCCCGTTCGATAATAGAAACAAAAAAATGGCAATACATAATAGCCACCGAATTTATATTATTTAAACAACGCAGGCAATCTGGGGCAATATAATAAGTTTTTAAAATATTTCGATAGTTTTAAAGTATATGATTTGAATTACGATATAATAATCATTTTATTTGTAAATGTCTAATCTTGTTTCATGCATGAACTATGAGTTGATGTTTTGGAATTGTTCTGCAACAGCCAACAGGTCACGAACATAACTGGCTCACTGCATCAGCTGTTTTTCTGTTTGTGTTTTCCTATATAGTATAATAGCGTTCCTTATATTAAAATGAAAAAAGTTAATTAAATTGACTTTACCTTTAAATACGTTTTCTCACTTTTTCGTCGTGTTGTTCATCAATGTATTTCAGATAGCAAAATTGGCAATTGAAAGTTCAATTAAAACAAAGAAATAAACAGGTAAATGTTTCACAAGTCAGAAATGAATGGTTGTTAAAGCGATAATATATTGTGGTGGTCGTAAACAAATTTAACAAACGGCGCGTTTTACATTCATAGGGAGACGTGCATGTTAATTCGCCATATCCAGTTTTTTTCGCGGTTCGTCCTTGTGGGCAAGTCTACGTCACAATAGACGATTCCCATTATAGACTAATTTTAAAACTAGGCAAGGACATGCAGATAAATAACCACAGCTAGAACGAGCATTCTAAAATTAGTAAAATTACAAAGTTTGGTTTCAAAATGCAGAAAAATATAGCCTTGCAAAGTTCGCAAATTTTGTATACTTTTGTATTGCGTGCGGAAATTGCTACCACACTAATTTGGGCCAAATTAAAATGGTAGCAATTTCCGCATGCAATAAAAAAAGTATACAAAATTTGCATGCCAGCTTTTTAGGGGCAAGTATAATTTGTTCGTTTGTACGATTGCAAAAGAAAACTTGTGTAGACTGAATACTTCTATGGGGGGCCTATTATAGGGGGGAATTCTTTCCGCAAACCGCGCAATTTTTTTCTCTTGTCCCGTCAACCGCCCGTCATTTTGTTCTATAACGGTGACCGCCATTTTTTCCACACAAAGCAATAAGGGAGCATTCATTTTTTAGCTGGGGTGGTGGTCCGGAGGAACTGATGTCTAATTCCATGCTAAAACTTGGAACCCCCAAGAGAAAAGTTGATAAAAAATTATGACCCCTATTTTTTTTACTGAAACACTTTTTGACCCCTCATCCTTGTCACTCCTGGTTGCCAAATACAAGAGTCACAGGGGGTTGAATGGTTGAAATGGGTACAAATGAATATTCGAACTCAACAAATAGCAAATCGATGTACAATGGTTAACAAATTTAATATTCAACAAATGAATGGCCTTTGTACAAGTCACGCAACGTATTGTAGCCAAGTAGAAATTCAATACGGGTAGCAAATTGTAGAATAAACACGATGTGGCACTTGTAGGTAAGGCGCAGTCGTAGATTTGTAGGATAAATTGTAGATAAGTTGTAGCACAAATTGTAGCATGAATAGATTGTAGCATAGATTGTAGCATAGATAGATTGTAGCATAGATTGTAGGTTCGAACTGAAACATGACAATAAAATAAACTACTTAACTATGTTACTTAATGCATGCGAAAACTAACACACAAATGTCATTGACTAACAAAACTAACAAGCACATACAATACTGTAAAACTTACGTACTTTGGCTTACACTTGTACCAAACGAGTAGCGATGAATTCAATGCGATTAGCAGTTCTTCGTACAAATACGTAGAAATATCCCTTTTTTAAATAGCCTTTAGCAATTACACGTCCTTACTCTGACGCAGTCACAACTTTACTAACTCACGCTATCTAGTCTATTAGGAACATATGGTATAGCTGTTTCCGTCCTGGTATCAATCAAATTAACTATATTATTAACTAAAACTATTTGAACTATTTATGAAGGACAATGAACTAATTTTAAGTAAGCGTTTCAAACCAACAATCCTAACTATTAATAATCCACACGGTGTCGTTTCCGTAGCGTTTCAGGGCCGTAGGAAGCTCTTTTTAATAGGGGGCTGAACGCGAGGGCCGAAGGCCGGGGAAATTTTTAAATCTAGAGTCTCTGAAATGCCATTTCCTGGACTTTGGGGGAAGATTTGACAGAATTCTGATGGTCAGAAAACAGCGTTTTAGTATGTCGAAATTGACAATTTGGTAGTACTAAATGGGCGCGCGAACGCGTATTTAATTAACTATATATTGGATAACTAGGATAAGTTGCAGGAAACTGTGGGTACTATCTTCATTCTTTGCAGTTTGTCATGGATAATGTAGCCTGCGTGGCAGGCCCTCAAATTTATGGGGGGGGGGGCCTGATTTGCAGCGGGCAGGATTTTGGCGGGCTCCGGGGGAGGATTTAATGTAGCCGCTTAAAATTAATAAAGCTTAAAATTGATAAAGTTCATGATGAAATGCATGCAGACCTTGAAACCATGCATGATTTTGAAATCATGCTACGGTCCTGCGTTTTCTTTCATTCATGTTTTCACACAAAAACGGATAAAAACGAGGTCAATTGACAAACGTCATGGAAATGTTTTCCTATGGACTGTGTGAACAGAGCGTCAAATGAATTTTGCTTCTTTGTTAAAGATGACGAGATAGTTTCTAGACCTTTTTACCATTCTTCATCCAAATATTTCCAAATTCTATAAAATTATATTGGTGACTTTTTCACCGATTATTTTTATAACCCCCTCCATTTATACCAAAACTATAAAAAGACCCACCCCTTTGAAGCAAATCAAAATTGGCTGACCCACCCCCAAATTCCTCTAGCCCCCCCCCCAGCTAAAAAATGAATGCTCCCTAAAGACCATCCATTTTCTGGACGAAGCATAATTCAAGCATTCAAAAATGCCATGAAGGACGGATAGCTTATGAGCCCTTATGAAAGGGTACTGAATTATATCTCTAACCGTAATCCGCCATTAAACTTGCCTAACAACCGAAAACCGTGCGATAATTTTTAAAGTCGCGAAATTCCGCCACCGCTAGATAGTATCCTCACCATAAACCGCTACAAAAATCGATACTTTTCCGTAATCCGACTCACAAAATAGGCTGAAACCGCTTAACCGCCAAACTATAATAGGCCTCCCCTATGGTTTTGGCAACCAAAAGGTGGCCTTGACGCGAGATAAATGTTCAACTAACAAAAATCCGCGCACAACAATACTTGTTTCAAACATTAAAGTTTCACGTTATAAAAATGACAATGTTTTTATCTGCGATTGTTCGTTCGTGGACGCAAACGACGGTAAATACTAAAAAAATGACGATCCCAAGATAAAGTACTGAGAAGTCAGGATTAGCAAACCGCTAGCCTAAGGCGGATTCTCCGCCCGCGCACTTTTGAAATTTTATAAAATGTCAAAATACAGCGCACGTGTGCTTTCCTGTTGCAATTTTTTCAAATATTTGATGAAAATTGAACCGAAATACAAGACTACGAGAAATATTTGTGTTTTTTCAACGTTTATGGGACACTGCAGTTTCTGGTTGTAACTGGTTTGGCAGATATCGTGAGTTTTTCGCCTTGTGGCCCTTGTCGAATGTTGATGTATTTCAGCACTGGATCGTTTAAGATAGGTAGGTGTTTTACTATAAAGTATCGCTTTCTAAATATTCAATTCACCATCAAACTGAACAAGTAGTTTTAGTACGATCAACTTTGCCGAGGTTGTCTTATGTACAACAAATTTTCTATAACAAATCTTGACACTCTTTGTCTTTCTTGGCGCCGGACAGCTATCAACGACAATACCGTAAACTTCCGAACAGGGACGCCGGAACGATGTGAAGGCAAGGGGGGCAGATTTTCGTGAAAGGGCACTTTTGAATTGATATATACTAAGAGATGTTTGCAAAACTTCGGGCAGTTGAATTTCGCCTAATCATGTTTTCTATTTATTGGATGATAGGGGTGTGAGGGGGTTCTCCGCCAGGCGATTGTGCTATTCTTGAAGCTCGATGACTGCATTTCTTGCGTTTTCTGAAGCAAATTCGTAAAAGAATTGCACTAACATTTCTGACAATTCGCTATTTCGCCAAGGCAATCCTTTAAATTGAAAGGGCACCTTGGCCCCCCTTGCCCCTCCTGGTAAAGGGCAAGGGGGGCGGCTGTCCCTCCTGCCCCCCCAGTTCCGGCGTCCCTGCTTCCGAATATAAGCCCTGGGCTTATATAATTTCATAAGCCTTTTTTGATGGGCTTATACATGGGGGGGGGGGCTTATATACGGGGGGCTTCTTCTTCTAGTAAGAAAACACATACTATATTTACGGACCGAAACTGCACAAAAATATGTCCGTGACTCCTTGAGGCAAAATCGGGACGAACTGTCAAGTGTTTTGTAACCTTTATAACCTTTGTTTAAATAAATACATACCGTAGACGTAGTCTTAGTTGAAATTTAATGCAATGTAGTGGATTTTTTTGTGTAATTTACCGGTATTATAGTGTGATGGGCTTATATACGGGTGGGCTTATGTAGGGGTGGGCTTATATTCGGGGGGGGGCTTATATACGGAATGGTGTGAACGTTAGTAATTTGATGGGCTTATAGACGGGGGGGGGGCTTATATTCGGGGGGGGGCTTATATTCGGAAGTTTACAGTAGATCGCTATTAAACCAACTGTGTCCAAGTACTCAAATTGCTTTGTCAAATTTTCCTTGCCAATTTTTTCAAAGACAAGCACACTTGTTCAAAAGCTAGCATGTTACACTACCTTTTCAACAAATGTATACTTGGAATAAAACTTGTCATATGTAACTCACTCATCTGTTACCAGCTTCATACTTTTGTTTCAGAGTATGAAATAAAAGTATGAAAAAATCCTCAAAGTGAAAAACTAATTTCATGTGGGGGGCATTATAAACAGCACGTCATATGAATATATAACTGTGCTGTTCTTGCATATTTTGCCGAATATGTTTGATGTGTATTTGAATATTATTTTAACTGACAGTTTGTTAGAATTTATATGTGGACTGTTTTAATAATTAAAATACTTTCTCATACAACAAGCAAACATTGACTTTCAAAGAAATTGCCTTTTACCACTTTTTCAAAGTTTTCTTACCAATGTAATCGTAACCCAATTGTAACATGTGGTCATTCTGGCAAAACCCAAGGCTCATGTACATTTTGCTGTTCTTCACTTCCGAATGGAAATTTCTACTATATATATAGCTTTTTATAAATGATTGTACCGATGATAATCAGGGCCAAAATAATTTAAAGGTTTGTAACGGTTTGTCAAAATAATTTGCCAATTTATATATTAATCACCCACAAATGAACTCGGCAGCCACTAAATGTATTTTTATCTTTTATCAAAGATAAGAGTTTAAAGTCAGAGGTTAAAGTTTGAGAAAAACTACAGTACAGGCCCTGAATTAAAAATTTGTCCCGGGCCCCCGAATTTCTCTGTGCGTTCCTGAGTGCTAGCTATGTATCGTTATACACTTCTCAAAATTCTAACAATAACTGCTTTTAAAACTACATGAAATTTATGAATATGCAACTAGTGCTAGCTATATATTGTACACGTCTCAAAATTTTAACGGTAACTGCTTTAAAACTACATGAAATTTATGAAATATACAAATGTCAAATGCTATATATATATATTGTTAGGCTACTTAAGCCGGTTACAGACAAGCAAGTTTTCTATGACAAGTTTTTATGTGACAAGTTTTATTTGCTCGTCTGTACGCGCAACTTTGACAAGTTTTATTTGCTCGTTTGTACGCGCAACTTTGACAAGTTTTTCTATGACAAGTGCACTTGTTCAAAAGCTAGCATGCTAGCTAGAAAAAATTGTCAAAGTACAAATTTTGTTCGTCTGTATGGGTCATTACAAAGAAAACTTGTCAAAGTAATCTGAGCATTTGATGTGATTGGCCAGCTGGCCACTAATAAATTGTCAAAGTAAACTTGTTGACACGTTCACGCCAGTAAATAAAACTTGTCATATGAAAACTTGTGATATGAAAACTTGTCATATAAAAATTTTTGCATATATACACATGCACTTGGCAAATAAAACTTGTCACATAAAAACTTATCATAGAAAACTTGCTCGTCTGTAACCAGCTTTAATTGTACTACCTGCAGTTCAACGTCTGTCACTCTTGCCCTAATGTACAAATGATATATATATATATATATATATATATATATATATATATATATATATATATATATATATATATATATATATATATATATATATATATATATTATACAAATAATGAATGTTTATGAGTGCAATGGTAAGAATATTTTCATGAGGTGAAAGATGGAATGTTCCATTCAACGAGGCGACAGCCGAGTTGAATGGAACATTCCATCTTTCACCGAATGAAAATATTCTTACCAATGCACGAAAAAACATTCATTATTTGTTTTATATAATACCAAAATAGACTAATATTTTCGTATGAGAAGCATTTTGAGGGATGCGATTTATCAAAAACACAAAGAGTGCAATTGTACTATACGTTTTATACCATTGCACTCGCAGAGAGTGCAATGGAACGTGTTCCATTGCACTCTTGGGAAATGGAATGTTCTATTCAATATCACGTGACCATAAACAGCCAATTAAACGATCAGAATTCAATAAGGTATTATATAAATTGAAATATATAACTGTTGAGTGTTGACATTGTTTTTTAGTCTTCAATATTTGAGTGAGTCATCATGCTTTCCCAAATCTTGAGTTTTGTTTTTCATTGATACAACCTTTCATCATTTTGTTTACTAAACCCTTTTGTGTCTTTTGCCTTCATTGAAATTTCCTTAGAATAAAATATGTGTCATTAGATGAAATACGGACAGAACTATCCAACCTTCATCAGTTTGAAATATTTTTGTTGAAGTTTTTACATGAAAAAAGATCACTTTTTTGCTCACCGTGTTTTGAAAATGTATTATTCCCGCGGCTCAGCATCAAATTTAGTTTCAGCCAATCACAGGACTTCGCCAATAGAGTGAGCTCAGTGAGCGTTCCAGTGAATTGATCTGATTTCAAAATGTCCGCTTTTATTCGCATATCCATACTTGCAGCCGAGCTTTTTTGAGTCATTTGACAGTTGTAATTATGACTTATTATGAACTAAACACCACAATTTATTAAAGGCGTTCTAAAACACTAAAAACACGAATAAAATATGAGCCAAATGGAACGAATCAACTGATCTTCGTATATTTATTTAACGTCAAAACACGTGGTGCACAATATTCAGGTTACATCATGGCGGACAAGGTGAAAGAATTTGCCGGGCGAATGGGCAACGCTCCGCGAGGAGTTTCGTTGGGATTTAAATTGCTGGCTGGTGCCGCTGCTTTAGGTTATGCTGTAAGGGAATCTCTGTACACTGGTGAGCAATTTTACTGAGAAAAAAGTGTAGAATTAGGAGAAATTTAATGACAAAATATTTCATCATTTATAGTTTCATCTGTTGTGTAATTATTATACATCAAATATAACAATTTCTGGTAGAATCAGAAGATCGATCGGTCGTTAGGACTGAAATCTGATCCCAAAAAATCTAAAACGATCGAAAATATCAAGTAATAATAACCATTTGATCATTAATTGTTAAATCCATTTGCTATAAATTGCCATGCATTTTATTAAATCACATAGTTAATTTCAGCCTTTTCTTATACAGTGAGGCTGTAAATGATTAGAATCTAATTTTGAGAAGATCAGATCGAAACAATCGAATATACAAATCCACCAAGTCCTTGTATTTGGTGGGAGACGCCCACATTTTGGAAACATTTGGGGTGAATAGGGATATACAAATCTGCCCAAATTTGAAGCAAAATCCACGATCCGACAATGGTCTTATCTAAATTTGAATCTGCTGAAAGCTCTACTATGAAGTCACAATCTAGGATCTGAACTAAATTGCAAGCTGAATCCACAATCGGAGCCAAAATATTAGATAAATCCGCAAGTAAGATCCGCAAATCCGTGTAAAATATCAACCTCGTTCCCAGGGTCTTTAGGAAAGACCCTGGTATCGGCTGGTCACGTGCCTCGTCCAAAATTGATTGCCCGAGGGGGGTGTGGTGAAAGTATCAAATTACAAACAGTTAAAAACATAAATTTTGCGAACTATTACCAGTGAGTTCAAAATACTTGCTAATTTTTGTTTATTTTATTTGCATTGAATTTACTAGAACATTCTTACATTTTTACCAACAATCAAGTCAAGAAACCAAGCAAATCGTTACTCGCAGTGCTCTCTCGTGTTGTTTTATTCAATGCTCTCTTCACACTCGAGCGCGGTTTTATAACAAACGTTTATGGGCCTTTCAGTGGTCACCATTTCTACATATCTAATGTTTTTAAAACAAGCATTAGATTTGTCCTTTTTTGTAAACGTTGCTATGCTTTGCACGTCTTGTTTATAAGAGAAATTAAAGAAACAGTATTGTATTGTATTGTATTGTATTGTCTAGGACTAGAGAGAGCCCAATATCAGCAAATGTAAACATTTGATACTAGCCAAACAGAGAAATGTCTGTCAGTGATTTATCTTTAAAATTTTGGATTTAGTACATAATTCGTATTCATTAATTATAGTAAGGCTTTAGCCTTTTCCTTGGTCAGATAATGTTTTCCTAATATGCACACAACTAGGCTATAATCTACATCACAAATTTACAGTGTCAGACGCGCACAGACTGCCATACGAATACACATAAATTTTCGAGTTTTCTACTTCTACTAAGGCTACTAACAGTTTTCATTGTGTCTCAATCATCTGTTTATTTCTAGTTCAATAAGTTCATTTATATTTCTATATTTATTTGATAGTGGCATATATAGTGATACATGTAGGCTATTTACACACAAGCAATCCTGGATATGATAGAGACGATACAAGCTGTCCATTAAAAAATAACGGTATTCTATTTCACAAAGCAAAAAATTTAAATCTCACTTGTATTATTAAGAATATATATAAAGCAGAAAATTAAAGCTTGTGTCAAAACGAAAGCTGTTTATAAAATTTATAAAATTTGTTTATAAAATTTGTTTTATAAATGTGGTATAAACACAGTAGTAAACAGTAAGACAAATATATTGTCGTTTGACTTATCTTTGATGTATGACTTTACTGTAATATTGTAGATTTTCAACAGACAGCTATAGACTTTGACATATACCATGATTGTTGAGATCTTGCAGGAAATTTTATAGTCTTTTGACGGGATTTAAGTTTTGTGATAAGGCCTTTTAATATAATCAACAATCTCGATACAGTTGGCGTCTTGGCGATATTTCGGAAATCAAAAGATCTCGCTATTTCGTTCCAATTCCACATCTCATCAATAAATATATTCTTTTGGTCCAAGTATCAGGATATACTTTAATACTAACAGTTAAATAAATATAAACCACATTGGTCAGTCTAGAGATATGAATTTTCTTGTAGGCTTAATATTGCCACGCCGCCCAGGCGTGCTTTCTTTGTAAGTTGAAATCTGATCCAACTTGCTTGAATTGTAACTCGACACTAGATTATAGAGCAGAAAGTCACATCACGATAAATATTAATTTTTAATTGCAGTTCTCTTCACGATTTCTTGTTGCAAATTTAAATTTCATCACACAGAATTGCAAATATTGTTACAAACGCGACAAACACGCTCCTCTCCCACCCTGCCCATAGTATCATTTTAATTTATCACCCAGAATCTGGGTGACACGTGACCAGCCGAAACCAGGGTCTTTCCTTCGCCACGCGCCGTTCTAAGAAAGACCCTGGGAACGAGGTTGGTAAAATATTCGCCAGATCTGAAATCCGAACAATTTTTTCTGTGAAATCCAACGATCCGAAAACCTATTCACCCCTTTTATAACCCATCACCCTAACATATGAAATTGTCTGGTGTTAGACAGAGTAAAATAATAAAGTAGGATGCATTGGGGTGCAATGCAACTTAATGGGTTACCTAGACACGTGCTATACATGGGCTGGTGATGGTCAGATAGTCTGGTTAACTCGTTCTCCCCCCATGGTGAAAAGTTGGGATGTTGTGCCGAACTACATTCGTGTTTTTTTTTATCAGAATGATTGACGGATTGAAATATTAAATAAAATACATCTAGTGTATCTGATCCAACTAGCACACAGTTTTTCTCGTTCAATTGATAAAGACATCAAGCCATTTGTAATATTTTAGTGGAAGGCGGTCAGCGAGCAATTATATTCAGTCGTATTGGTGGTATTCAGAATGATATTTATTCAGAAGGACTTCATGTTAGGTAATGTTTTTTGTAAGGACATAGTTTGTAATTTTTCAAATTTTTTTCAAATTACTTTTATTCTCCGTTAAATTAAGAACATTTCATCCTCTTGTATTATAGGATACCATGGTTTCAGTACCCAATCATATACGACATAAGATCACGACCAAGAAGGATTACCTCACTGACAGGAAGCAAAGGTACATATTTCTTAATGTCTTACTAAAGAATTAAGATATGTGAAAATGTGTGACTTTTAATTAAAATATAAATGCCCATTTTCACCATGCATCCACGTCTGCAGGATCAGAATGTGAATATATGACTTTCAAGTCAAATGCTGATCTGACTAAAGTTGAAATATCTAATTATGTATTAAATTCAGACCACAGAGAACTTCAGTAAATCACACAAACCTGGTAATCTGCTACTAATTGCATTTTTGATGTTTCTGTTGATTTGTATCTGGTGATGAAATGATGATGTAATTTGCGCCTGATAAGCAAGTATGGTGAATGGTATGCCTGCCGTTCTTTTGGCCAGCTTGTCTTGGTGATGACATTTACACTACTGATCTCCCAGAGTACAAACACTGGAATTAACAGATTCCAATTTCAAATAAAATTGTCAAATAATATTTAGGGTACATACTATATCCTTGCAACACTTAATTATCTGCTACCCAATTTTTCTTGAGCGAAGTTTTGAAGTTGAACAATCTTTTATGCAGTATATAAAAGTTACATTTTTGGCTGATCTAAATTGTGAAATCGCTGGCTAAACGTAATTGTGAAAATGGTGAATTTTTTACTGTAGCTAAAACCATGTATGCACTGTATGTGTATATATGTTATGAAATTGCAAGGACTGATGTTGGGTTTCTGTGGTGTTGGGTTTTGTAAAATATGTATTAATTAAAAATTCCTTATTTTTCAATGTTGTGTTTAGATTTGCAAATGGTTAATATTGGATTGCGGGTGTTAGCAAGACCCATTTCAAGCAGTCTTCCAAAAATGTACCAAAAACTTGGACTGGACTACGATGAACGAGTTCTACCCTCAATCATGAATGAGGTAAAAATTAGTTAAAAAAACAAAGCAAGCATATATGAGATGTTGCAATAGTTGTTAAATGTTGAAAAATGTGAAGTACTGATCCTATGTTTGATTTTTTATTCAGGTTTTAAAAAGCGTGGTTGCCCAGTTCAATGCATCACAACTTATTACAATGAGACAGGAGGTAAACTTATCAATTATAATTCAAATCTAACCCGATGTTATGTCTGTTTGGACTGAAATACCTGTGCAGAATCTTGCCACACTGTGGGTTGGTTTGAAATCAAGGTGAACTGCCATCGCAGTGTAAATATAGTAAAAATTGAACATGATTTTAGTTACGATAGCCTTTGCTATGCCTCTGCGAGAGTATAATAATAACAGAACAATGTACTGTATCTTCAAAATGAAATGATGATGTAATTTACACCTGACAAGCAAGCCTGGTGAATGGTATGCCTGCCGTTCTTTTGTCCAGCTTGTCTTGCTGACGACAGTTACCCTACTGATCTTTAACTAGTAAAGAATAAAATGGGATAAATTGGTTTTTATGTCTACATTAGCAAGGGAACCATCTTTCTAAAATTATATACCTGGTCCTCTTTTTCTTCCAGGTCAGTTTGTTGATCCGACGAGAGCTCACAGAGAGAGCCAAGGACTTCAATATTATCTTGGATGATGTTTCCATTGTATGTACCTTATATTTTTCCTAACATCTTTATTTGACTCTCTTAATTGGTTATTCTTTTGTCGACTGAGGAAGTGATGATGTAATTTGCGCCTGATAAACAAGCATGGTGAACGGTATGCCTGCTGTTCTTTTGACCAGCTTGTCTTGGTGATGACATTTTCACTACTGATCCTCTTTTTGCCATAATTATAAGACAATTTGGTGCTGAATTATATTGAGTACTGGGCAATGAAAAATTATCCTGATTGTTTTGACCTGACTTACTGTAAGTATCCTTGAGTATCCTTAAATCTTTGGACTTTTTTAGACTGATTTGAGCTTTGGCAAGGAATATGCTGCAGCCGTTGAAGCCAAACAAGTTGGTAAGAAAACAGTTACGATAGTCTTATTTAGGCATGCCACAAATCCGCCAAAGTTAGCAAAACGTCTCCGAAGAAGGACTAAATGCAATGTATTATTTACTAAAGCTCAACAGGAGGCACAAAGGGCAGCATTTTTAGTAGAAAGAGCTGCACAAGAACGACAACAGAAAATTGTTCAAGCTGAAGGAGAAGCCAAAGCTGCTAAACTTGTATCCTTTTACATTTTTCAAGTTTCCATAGAAAGTTTGCAATGTCTGTTCTTACAATGAGTTTTTGGTGGGAATTTATAAATTCTGGTTTTAATATGCTCTTTTTATGTTCATGTTCAAAATTTCCTTGACATGAAGCAAAGCTCGGAGATGCTTTGCAAGACAATCCTGGCTATCTAAAACTACGAAAAATTACAGCAGCCAGAAAGATTGCCAACGTTGTATGTACTTTAATTCAGTATTTCGCTTATTGTTATGTAGGACTGCTTTTTACTTTGTTTTATTCATCACAGGTTGCTAATTCAAGAAACAAAGTGTACCTGGATGCCAACAACCTGTTATTGAATCTTAGGGATGATGCTACTGATAAGTATGTTATATTTATGTTAGTTATCCAATACATCCTTCAAGAGAGTACAGTACATCAGAGTAACTTACAATATGTTTTTTTAGGAATATTGCGGTTGATATTTAACAAAATTATGCAGACAAGAAGATATCAATTTTATTGCATCACAGGTGGTGAGATTGTACATTCAAGATCCGATCACAAGAACCAGACACCACTGTAAGTACTGTAGTTTGCCTGGTTCCAGACTTGAACTTTTATTGAAGAAAAATAGTGATCAATGTATCTTCTGATAAAGATTTGATATTGATTTGAATTTGCCAGAATAAATGTGTTATATCTAGTGTTGATGGTTGTATACAGTTGCAATGTATGCAGTTGGTTTATTATTATTTTATTTCATAAAAAGAAGTAAATTGTTTTTACAAGCATTAATTTATCTCAGTAAAAATAAATATTTCATATGTATAAATTAAGGTATATTCCACAGTTAAAATATAATATCCCTCTTTCGACTCTCAAGCTGATTCCTGAATTCAACACCATCTGAATTCCATGGTAATGGAAAATTCAAACACAAACTTCTAGAATTCTTGTAGAAAAATTCTACTGGTGATTATGACTAGTCGTATACAGTGGCATAGCAACTGGTCATGATATAAGAATATTAAAATTTTAAAATTTCTTCCACAGTTCAAACCATGTGGATGTGTCATGAAAATATCTACACTATTTTGAACTCTGTTGTCATTTACTGTAATTGGGTCTGTATTTATACTATAGCGGTTACCGAATTATGAGCGAATAATACAGTGGAATTTTGCAACCTTTATGTGTGTAATGAATTTAACGAAAAGTGCATCTTTTCTTGCAAATTATCACGTACCGTAAGAACAAAGAAAACTAAATGTTATCGCTGTATTTGCTCATAATTCGTGAACCACCACAGAATTTACAGAAATGACAACTAACTACAGAAGCAGAAATGGAAAAGTTCTTCCACTTTGACTGTAGGATAGATAGATAATCAGTTGCTATTGCAGCAGGAGGAAGCATGTGGCATGAATACAGGGCAGTGGCAAAGCTGGCCATGGCAACTGGTCATGCTCATAGATATCTTATATACACTAGATAGTGCAGCTAATTATTCTGCGATTCAAAAATTGAAGCCCAACCTCGTTCCCAGGGTCACTCCTTCTGTTATCCCAAAGAAAGATCCTGGGTACGAGGTTGATTGAAGCCGTGATTGCAGACTCCGGATATTCCCATGAAGTGGGAAGACTCGTATGTTTTCTATTTCTTAAACAGGGAACTTAAACATTAAGTTAGACCTTTCCAAATACATTTTCAAACTATTCAAGGAAGTTATTGTTGTTTTTTAAGCGTTTATTAGCGAGTGGGAAACTTCAACATGGCCACCATTTTTTCAAATGGGGGTAACCGCTGGAATATTCTTGGCTTCAATTTTACTAAAAGGGATGCACTATCTAGTGTATATAAGATATCTATGGTCATGCTATGCTAATAAACCTGCACCTAAATGTAACGATACATTTGTAAAGGTTTGAATAATGCAAATCATTAAAGATTCGCATAGCATGACCTGTTGCTATGCGCTACTGTAGCTTCACTGCTGATGCAGTGGTTAGGTGGACACACAGGTGTTAGTTAACTTCGGTTTGGCAAGCGCTTGTGTTGTGCATGGGGTCAGAGGACCCTGGGGATATCTGGGTGCACTCAGTAGTCCAAGCTAGGGGCTAGAGGGGGCGTTACAGGAGGTATAGAATTCTTCACAATTTTGCCAATAGTTTCCACTTGAAAACCAATCTCAACAAGACAATCATGGTCCAGTATCATCCTTCCATCAAATGCAAATGCTGGTTTCAGCATATTGGCGTATATACGTCTGTAATCCAGCGTCTGAAAGAGACGAGCGGAATACAATTTTATGTAGAACTTATTACTAAATTAATGGCTGACTATATCTTTGCAATATTTGCATATGGCAACTGGGAATTAATTCAGTAACTAGTATTTTTATAGTAAATCTGCTTTGTCTGTATTAAGTGACCATGAATTTCCACCATAGATTTACTACTTTTCTTGTACTTTTTTTTCATGTTAAAAAGCTTTTTGCATGCTATTTAAGTTATTTTATATTCACCTATTTGCCCAAATATATTACAATTACCGATAAATAACATCAGAAGAACTTGTCACGTAGTAAAAATGATAGGGTAAACATCTTACCTTAAATTCATCCCACTCTGTACAGACCACTAGTGCATGAGCATTTTCTACAGCTGTGTATGCGTCTTTTTCTACTTTTACCAGCTTCTTGACTGGAAAAATAAAAACAATTACACATTAGAGATTTTTGCAAGAGGCAACTAGTTTTTGGAACGCCAAAACCAGTGAAAACTACAAGTTACCTTTTTCAGGGTCTACAGCTATACTTGGATGACATAGTTCACTGAAGGTAAAAATAAAAGCATTAATTAGGCGATATTGTTAAGTGTGTGCATACGGCTCCTAAAATGCAGCCATGCAGGTAATGGATTTTGTAGTGAGTTTATTACTATAGTCTATACTTACAGATAAACTTGTTCTTCTTCAACTTTAGGATCATAAATGGTAACTCTAGCTCCCTCTTCCAAGAGGTATTTACAAATATAAATACTTGCAGACTCCCTAAAATGTAGATAAAACATATTCAACGTTTCGCCTCAGCGAATATTTGGCATTCCAAGCACCGAACATTTTCTTTGCCTTTTGGTACTCTAGTTTCCTTCCGTAGTAAGACATGACCAAAAAGGGATACATCCCCTAGACCTATATTCTATAAGCTGGGATCTGGGAATCCTAAGAAATCCTACAAATACGTTATTGGAGGATCTTAAAGGAATCGTTATATCATACTTCCTTATCTGTCATTTGAGACATATAACAAACACAGTCAAAATATACGTTGTCGTTGTATGCATACAGTAATGCCATTGTTTTTGTGCACGTTTGAGGAACATTTGAAAAAGACAAATTCAGATAGGAGGAACCTTAAACACTTCTTCTCTCCAGGTCTGCCCAGCATAAAATAAACTTGACATATTTTTTTAATGTACCCTCACCTTGTATCACCGGTATTCTTCTTAAAAGCAAAGCCTAGTATCCCAATCTTCTTATCAGTAACCGTATTGAACAAAGCATTAATGATTTTGTTTGCAAAACGTCGTCGTTGGTATTCATTCATTTTAATAACTTGATGCCAGTACGCTGCGACCTCGGGAAGGTTTAAAGCTTCACATAAGTAGACGAGGTTGAGGACATCTTTCTGGAAGCAACTCCCACCAAATCCTAAGTGAATCGAATGAACAATAAAACTTATTCTTCTTTCTTTACGTTCTTTCTTTACGGAATAAAGTTATATCGTCTAATAAAATTGAAATGCCAACCACCTCTTTTTTTATTATAGTGATTTTTATATTAAATGTGTTGAAAAACGAGCCGCTTTTAACATAATTAAAATTCTGACGTATTCATATAAAATGGTTACCACGATGGGATCCTGTTAACGGGTTCTAATATCATTCATACAGTCATGAATTTTCCAAAAAGGATAATTATGCGTTTTTAAACGCATAATTATCCATTTAAAAATGGTAGGGCTTTGAGGATGGTGCATGTTCATTCTTCAACTCCTCGAGCTTTAAAATTGTTCTTTAGAAACAAAATTGCCGCTCACCAACTGATGCTTGTAAAAATTTATTCCCAATCCTCGAGTCTCTACCAATGGCATTGGAGACTTCAGAGACATCAGCACCAGTCGCCTCGCACACTGCGCTCAATGCGTTAATACTGGAAATCCTTTGAGCTAGAAAAGCATTTGCTGCCTAAAAAGATAAGGTTATTAAGAATTACATAGCAGTTACCTCCTCAGGTGGAAGACAAAAACTTATTTTTTTGGTTTATATTCTACTTGGTTTCTTTTTTTTGGACGTACAGTAGTCAAGGATGGATTTCGTTAGGATCGATTTTGTAAATTTGGAGAAAAAAACGAAGATAATTTTCTGACGTGAATGAAAAGTTCTGATAAAGTTTTTGTCGTTTCAATGAATTACATTTCATATTTACGGGTTATGCTTATATTCGAGTCTGTACCAGTTTTGATAATTCTGACGACCATGTATTAGTCTTGATAACTCTATCTGCGGGAATCCAGTGCTCGTAAATCCATGCTAACGTATCAATAGCTACTTTTCCTCCCCGAGTCTGTTCTCCACCTGAAACACAATGTCATAATCTTTAAATATTGTGGTGGACAACCACCAGTTTTACTTTTAGAGTGAGAAAATGACTTCAATTCTTTTCATTCTATGTAGATGGCAATGAAGAAGAATTCTGATCATGAGATGTAATTTTTTGCCCCTAAAAGGGTCAACATTTTCGAAGTTGACCATCTGCTGGCCCCTACAGGGATAACTATTATTAATAGTGAAACCAACCAATGAGCCACTGGGTACTTTGGTTTGTACTGCCATCTGCTAGCTTTAATCATTCATATGTTCCTTTATTTAATTAAACAAAAGCAAAGTTCAAGTACTGGTATATATTCTACCTATTAAAACCCTGTCTGGTTTTAGCAAATCATTGATAGCTGTGCCCTCGGCCAAGAATTCTGGATTGGACAAGACCTGGAAAAACGTATTTTGAATCATTAATCTTGATCAATAGCATTTAATAATTGAAATTTAAATTAAACATGAATTTTGACACACCTCGTAAAGTATTCCAGACTGCTTATTGGCTTTTAATATTGTTGATATGCTGAAAAAATTGGGTTGTACGATCCATTGTTATTGATGCAGTTAATTGGTAGATTGGTTTTGTTGGATACCTGTTTTAAAATTAGTGTTTGATTTGCACCAATTTCATTGATTGATAGATTGTTACTTGCTTGTTAATTGGCTGACTGCATGTAATAATATAATGATCAATGATTGATTATCCAATAATTAATCATTGATGATTGATCAATATTTGATCAAGATGATTGATCAATATTTGATCAATGATCAATTTGCTGACTATGGTAATAATTGATAATTAACCATTGATCATCATCAATCATTGATGATAAATTTATCATAATGCACAATTAATCCTCTATCATTGATTAGTATCTCAATTAACTAGTTTGTTAACACACGAATTGATTGATTGTTAATTGGAAAATTTAGCTCATGTTACCTTTCAGCCGCTCTAACTGGTACTGTACTTTTCTCAACAATAATCTTGTGGGTTTTGGCCACTTTAGAAATGTGACGGGCTGCAGATTCAATGTACTTTAAGTCGGGTGCTCGTCCCTATGTGAAGAAAATAGTGGTATAATTATAGCACTGGGTAGAACAAGTGTCAAGTGTATATAGAATATATCCACATGTCTTCATAAATTAAATTCAGTACAAAGTAATTATGAAACAAAAATTGTACCTTTCCAAGCCCAAATGTTTTTGTAGGAGTATTTACCTGTAAGACAAATCAAGTAAATTAAACTAACTACATATGTGAAATCTGCATTGGCATACGGGGCTGATGCTTTTTTTTGGGGGGGGGGGGGAGCAGTTGGAAGTTGGATTGTAATGTGAAATAACCTGAATTTAGCATATTTCCTGATAAATCTGCCTGAATTTTCTTGATTTTTCCTAGCATTTGCCTGAATTTTCATGGCTTTCTAAAGGGGTTTTTTTTTGGGGGGGGGAATTCTGCCCCCAGTCTCCTACACACACATGGCAGTAATAATCCAAGCCAACAAGCCAGACCAATAATTTCTTATGCGAGATGCAAAATTAATTTATTCAGATTTGTTTTTAATCCTCGCATATTATTAGATCTTAGCAACGACAATGTAACAAATTAAGTTAGCAACACTTATTAAATATTAACCAAAAATAGAAACCAATTTTTTTTATCGAATCCAATCTTTATTGCAAGGGCAAACACTTATTAATAGATTCGAATATTGAGGGAGAACAACTCACACAGATAAATATTAGATCGGCTTCGATAATCGCCTTGTCAATATCGGTGGAATAGAATAGATTCTTCCCGCGACAATTTTCGACTATTTCTTGTAGCCCAGGCTAAATTGTAACAAAAAATGATACTTTTATAAAATGACTACGATAAACCTTGGTGTACAAAATATATTGTTAAATGTCACAGACAATACTCACCTCGTATATTGGCAGTCTGTTGGAATTCCAAGCGTCTATTCTAGGTTGGCTTAGATCGACTACAGTAACACAAATTTCAGGGCAATTTAGCGCGATCACAGCACATGTTGGGCCCCCGACATACCCTGCCCCTATACAACAGATTTTACTGACAGGCTGCATTTTAAATACGAGATTTTGTTTTGGTTTCTAAGCAAAATATTTGAAAGAATTTCTTGTCCAAATCAAAACAATGGAGTGAATATATTGTCTACGTGGCGAGTCCCCACGTGGGAAAACAATCAGTGCGTGCTCAGGTGTTGACATTTTACGTGCAGAGACTTCAGAAAGCGTGCTCTTTTAAACGTTTTTCGTGGTCGTTTGTGAAATTGTTTCTCCCAACCGTGCAAAAAATTGAGACGGCGTGCTCTGCTCATCGTCTTGCGTGTTATAGCGTGTCCATACGTGCGGATTGCTGACGTTTTCGTTATTTGCATGTAAAAAAAACGTTAGAAAGTGTGGTCCATCTAATCTTACATTTTGCAATATTTAATTTGTGACAATTACTGGTTGTTTTGGAAACGGTAATTAGGTCATAAAGATATAGAAAATATAGCTTTTTTTTTGTATCAGTTACTTTTCCTCGTAAACTAAAGAATTAAGACATTATTTAGTTCAGAAATTCAGTGTACAAGTTCACTTTCCATGTTTTATGGCTACTGTATAAAAAGTTGTGTATATTTCAAAATGTTTCACAATAATAGGGGATTTTCCCTGAGGTTTCCCTACACTTGAGCCCACGCATTTGACCACTGACCAGTGTCTGGTTGTCAAGGAGACCGTGTAGTTGCAATTTTGTTTTATGGAGTAAAATTTATTTCTTGTTGACTTTCTGGTCGATTTTTAAGAGAAATCTCATCGAAATGGGCAAAAAGAAAGGAAAGGAGCCTGAACCGCCTGCTAAGGACGAGGTTAGAGTCATAAAAATGATAATCAGGCGTATAGATTGATTAGATTCTAGTGTATAAAATTGTGAACTATGTTGACTATTTTTTATGTTTTGTTTTAATTATAGTTTGATCCTCTACAAATCGTGAGTAAAAATCCTGGCACAGTTGTGCTGATGCTTGATTCGCCTGAAGAAACGGTGTTACAGTCTGCCTGCGAAGCTTTATATATGTTTTCAGAAAAATGTAAGCGCGATTTATAAATTATTATAAGGTATTTTAAAAGTAGTAATCAGCTTACTATAGAATGACATATAAGCCCTTCATGTTTTGTCGATATAATTTCAAGTTGAAAACTGGATCGTGTAAAAACTGAATTGATAAATTATGATTCTTCTTTTTTATGATCTATATTAAAGTGTAGGTGTTTGCTGTTGTTGATTTAATATGATTGGTTCACTTATGTCACATGATCATTGTTGCTTTGCTATGTTTTGCCCTATGAATCGCTGCACATGCACCTTGGCATTTACTACGATTGCCTAAAATTTGCCTGATGTTTGTTAAATTGCCCAACCCAAAAAATTATTTTCATATACTTTCCAAAATCACGTTTGAACAGGGGGGCAATTACATTGCCTGATTTTTAAGTACAAACTGCCCAACCAAAAAATGACTAAGTGCAGCCCCCCTGTACCAATGCCAGTAACTTCATTTTCTCCACATGCATGGCCCTTAACTTCTGCATCCTGACAGTAATATTTCAAATCCGACTACGAGGACTGTACTAGATTTCAAGTCCGCGAGGCGAAGCCGAGAACTGGATCAAAATGTGAGGACTTGAAATTTAGTTCAGTCCGAGTTGGAGGATTTGAAATCTCATGCGAATAAATCACTATTTAATAAATTTTGATCCAGTCCAAGGATTGAATTAATTTTGATCCAGTCCAAGGATTGAATTAATTTTGATCCAGTCCAAGGATTGAATTAATTTTGATCCAGTCCAAGGATTGAATTAATTTTGGTCCAGTCCTAAGGACTGGATCAATATACTTGACCAGGTATCCAGTATTATCATGTGAACAAAATAAAGCAATATGGTTGGAAATAATTTACTCATGAATTATTAATGAGTTTGAGATTGGCAGATGACTTATGTAATTACAGTACGTAGCTCAAATTATTGTACTTATAAATATATAATGGCAGTTAAGTTCACTGAACCATACACTGCTGTATATCTCCCACTATGCATGCCATAATTGCTTATTTAGATTTACAATTATTATATACATATACCACAGGTGAGGAAAATCGACAAACACTTCTGACTCTTGGAGCTTTGGAAAGGCTGCTCAAACACACCATGTCAGAAGATAAAATGATTCGAAAAAATGCCACCAGGTGCCTTGGAACAATGAGTCAAAATGGTGATTGAGTTTATTCATTTTTATCATCACTAGAAGAGCGCTTAAGAGGCTGTCTCTGTAAAAACCGGGCACCCAGTTCTGGAAGGAAATATGAAAGTCTTCAAATTTTTCACAATAATTTTCCTTTCAGGTACTTGTATGAAAAAAGAAATCGGTTTGCGTTAAAAAGCTTTTTTTGTAAAATTTGGCCCATCGATATTTTACACCTTGACGGGTCCAAAATGGCGGCCTGAAACTGCCGTAAATAGAAGATTTTCGTACGACTCTCGCGAAGCAAGTAGGTAAGTGAGAGTCTTATGTATCAAAATATTTTAACAATCAGTGGTTATAGTTTCTTGCAACAAAAAATCAGGAACATCTATCCAGGATTTGAGGAGAAATAATTTTCTGAAAAGATACACTTTTACTAGTTTGCAAAATCGCACATTATAAGACAAATTAAATAGCAATTTTCGTAAGTTTGGCACCTTATACCAAGTACACATTACTACCATTGTGAACCTAGAGCTGTATTTTTTTAACGGGAAACGTAAAATATTTGGGCACTTGACGGGCATAGCCACAAATCATCTACAAAGTTTGATAATTTTCCTGTAATTGACGAGTGACGACGCATGCGTTGCTAACGTAATTTTTCTTGAAAACTCTCACCCAGCAAAATTGCTGGAAAAATAACTTAAAATTCAACTTTTATTTTGCTTTTGTTTATTAAACGTTTCGCAATTAATACGCAAATGTTTTTTCTGTCGCGCTTGGTCATTTATTTTTGTATTTATTTTTACCGGTGGTTCCATGTTCATTGCAGGGGCGTGCTCAAGTTATGAATATCTTGAATCGATTAGCAAACGGCTTGAAATATCGATCGCCGAATACAGGCATTTGTTTAAATTGTAAAACTTATAACAATCTTTTAATATATCCTTTCATAAACAAAGATTACAATTCTGCAAATAAGTTGCTATATTAAATAAATGTAAAAATGTATGCTACATGCTAATTAGGTCGAGCATTGTCAGAAACCGGAAAGTGTCAATTTCTCTGCTGAATATTTTGACGCGTGGTACTATCAATGAATAAACAATCGCTTTTTACACGCCCCCTGTGGAAAATCAGCTTCGGTTGACAGGGTTAGCGTGGGTAAATAAAGTTTATCTATCTATTTCAAATGTGACGTATTAAGCTGTTATATTCACCTACAGGTGAATATAACAAAACCAAAATTTACAGAATGGCGGCTAGCCGTTTTGTGGAAGTTACTGATAAAGAAATAAGCGAAATTAAAATAAATTCAGTCCTAAAAACACATAAGGCTTGTGTAAAAATGCTAAAACTCAGGCTCAGTGATTATCGGGGAATATTCACCTCTTATAAACACACGCCTATATTACATTCCACAAACTTTTGGCATTCGTCTGAAGTACAAATTGGCACTATTCGTGGCAACAAAGCTACAACCCTACAACTTTACAGCTCTACAACTCTACAGCCCGACAGCTCTAGAACTCTACAGCTCTACAACACTACAGCTC